>RXIC02000131.1:48860-81739 GCA_003952965.2 Morella rubra | reverse complement strand
CGAATAAATCTGATAACTGGCTTTAAAAACAAGCTTAGCGGAAATAGTGTCTTGAAATGTATAAGTATATTAAGGAAGAAAAAATAATAGTTTTCAGGGATTTAGCTAAATAAGTCACACTGAATTAAATAAGGAAAAAAATAAAATGGATTAATTAAGGAGATGTCAAAACTGCAGTTAAAAATTTAAAAGTAGGTTGTGGTGTAAGGATGGACAGAATAAAAGGAATTACAATACATATATTTTTTTTTTTTATACTGGTAGCACTTTACAAAGAACAAAAACCCTTTACGAAAATACAAAAGTAACGAGATAATAAGTACAAAAACGGAGATACAAAAGTAACAAGATAATAAATACAAAAACGGAATTGATATAACTTTCAAAAACCACCAACCCGAAACTATGTCAGAGGAAACAAAATATTATCAGGACCTAGGACAACTCTGCAGACTCAGTGTCGGAGGTTAGGTCGATAATCTCATTATGCCCTCCACTTCGGTGGAGGAGGGCCAAGGAGGGACGTGCATGGATCTTTGAGGAAGTCGGACGAGAGGAACTTGCAGGTGGATCCGTACCAATGGGGCTCGTACCCCACGAATACCTCAAACGATCGTGACATAAATCCATAATTTGACCACTACAATGTAGGGATCAACATCCAAAGTCTGCTCGCTCATAAATGTCAGCATCTGATATGTCCGATGTCCACGGCAGTACATACAAGAGATTAAACCATAAAAGGGGTGAGTCCTATTGACTCAGTAAAGGGGGAAAAAGAATATTCCACACAAAACAGATAAGCATGATTAATCAAAAATAATCTGCAATGCATCTGTTTCCCGGTCACTGTACTTTCTTTCTTTCTTTTCTTTCTTTTGTCGAGGTGTCCTTTCATCGCTCTGTTTAACCCCTAGAGTCAGGGTTGTGCGTCCCTCCTCTCCTCTGGGACTGTCCCGTGCCCCGGCACTAGGACCCTGTCAAGCGTATATTGTTTCACGCCAGGGATACCAACCACTATCCTTTCAGTGGCGGCTTGCACTATCTCACTGTGATCGGTACCGTCACCCTGTCATCGGACCACCTCTGGGTATGGGTTTCATTTCGGTCATGTGGTCAGTTCAGTCAATAGCTTCCCCATACCCATGATATGTTGATGCAACAGGTATCAAAATGAGCAATAGATTTCATGGACCAATTGTCATATAAAATGCATATAAAATAAAGCCATCTAAATTCACAGTAACTTTTCTTAATCCATAAATGAGTGTTCATTTCATGATATTCATGCATTAGACTCGGTCCAACTTAACACGTACCACATGCTGTTAATAGGCAAGTCCAACAACTTATACAATTAAGTTATTTTTATTCATTGCTAACCCAATAAGGACTGGCTGTCTTTAAAAGAAAAGATTTTTGAGCTCTTGGCTAGTTTCAAAAGAAAATCCTCCCCGGGCACTCTTTATAAAGATCTCCCCGGGTTTTATAAAAATCTCCCCGGGCCTATTTTATAAAGATCTCCCCGGGCACGTTTTATAAAAAATATTTTATAAAAGTCTTCCCGGGTACGTTTTAGCAAAGTCTTCCTGGGCATAGTTTATAAAAGTCTTCCGTTTTAGCAAAGTCTTCCCGGGCATAGTTTATAAAAGTCTTCAATTTTAAAAGACTTCCCCAAAATATAAAAGCTTTCCCGATTATTGAAAAACAAGGCTTTCCCATTCAAAATAAAAGCTTTCCCGATTATTGAAAAACAAGGCTTTCCCGGGTATTCAAAACAAAAGCTTTCCCGGTCATGTATAAAACGAGTTTTTCTTTCTCAAACTTCACGACTCAAAGGATCTAGCCCTAGGTGGTCCACCCAACGTCTCTTAGTCCTTTCTCCTTCGCATTTTATCACAGTGATACGAATGGGTTACTAGTCTTTTCTCATCTCATGGCAAAAGTCACGTTTTATGCACTACCCGAACTACCCCAATCCCCCATACTGTAACTTGGCTCACCCTTACCTCAGTCGAGTGTATACTGCCTTCCTTGAATGAAAACACCTCGGTCTCGTTTCTCTGGTCCTTCCTTTCGGTCAGGTCTCTCTCTCACGTCGCTCTTCCTTCCTTTCTTTTATCGGTTTGGTGAAAATTCTATATGTCTCATAGCACTCCACTGCACGTCTCTCTTATTCTTTATTCTTCTAGTTGATACTATAAGTAGAATTCACGGTGTACTCTCCCCTACCAGCCTATAGGTCTAGACCCAATCATTAGAGAGAGAGAGAGGGATAACGAGGTCTGCTGCCACCAGAATCTTCATCTTGTACGTCTATTGTACACGCAAAACACGCAACACGCCAAAAAGAGAGAGCCAATCGCCATCTTCACCTAGGCGGTCGAATAAGGAGGAGGGAAGTGAAACGTGAAATGGGATAAAAGTGCATTTAATGTTGTGCATACGGTTAGGACACGTAAAAGGTAGCATGCAAAAAGGAAGCTCACTAACGTAAAAGCTGGGCATATCGGAAGCTCAAATAGTAACTGCTTCAGGGGTGGAGAGCTCAACTAATTGGGGTCGAGAGCTCAAATTGCTTAGGGTTAAGAACTCAACTACGGGTCCAAACTCGACTGCTCGGGGTCGAGAGCTCGACTAAAGCTGGGCATACCAGAAGCTCAAGCTGCCCGGGGTCCAGGGCTTACGCAGCTCGGGGTCGACGAATACGCCAACTAATTGGGGTCGAGAGCTCAAATTGCTTAGGGTTAAGAACTCAACTACTCAGGGTCCAGAACTCGACTGCTCGGGGTCGAGAGCTCGACTAATCGGGTCGAGAGCTAACTCTTCGGAGTCGAGAAACTTGACTACTCGGGTCGAGAAATCCATATCGCTCATCTAATCAATCCCGGGCGTGTAGCAATCTCAACTTGGACTTCTAGGTTTTACAAAGGCTTCCCTGATCATTCCCAATTACCTTCTTGAAATTAAACACAAAAATTTTTAAAAAAAAAAGGTTTTTTTTTAAAAAAATGGAGAAGAATTAAAGATGTACGAAGAATAATTGAAGTAAGAAAATTCCACAACGTACTATTTATATTATCTCACATATATACCAAATAAGTGCAAAAGAGCTGAGTGTTACATTCTCCCCTGTTTAAAAATAATTCCGTCCTCGGAATTGTGTGAGTTCAAAAAGGTTACAAAGTTTTCATAGTGTGTTACAACTACAAAACAAAAAAAAATATATATAGCTTTACTAGGATAGCTTGTTCTCGGCCAGGTCCTGCTTGACTTCGGGGTTGGTTTTTGTTTATGTTTCTTCTATTTCAGATCCTTCCTCAGGGTCAGATTCCTCTTCATTTTCCTTCTCCAGCTTGGGTTTCTTCACAGCGCACGGGTATTGGTAACATCCCACGGGCATGCTCCTGGTTGCACATACGTGCCTAGGTTCGGGCTGCGGGTACGTCCTCTTCTTCACCAAAATTCCTTCTTGATAGTTTTGATAGTGTGGTTCTCCATCTGCTAGATAAGTATAGACAGGTGTAAAGATCACTAACATCTCACCAGCTTGAATTTTCTTTCAACACCAAATATCAATGAATAACTCAGTTCAAGCAAGATCATAACCTAAATCAGTAAATAGATGAGGGTACTTCTCATGCATTTCAGATTCCAACTCCCAAGATGCCTTTTCTACTTCCTGGCTCCTCCAAAGTACCTTCACCAATGGGATCTTTTTAGTGCGCAATTCTTGATCCTTTCGGCCCATAATTTGCATTGGTTGCTCTATATATGACAAATTCTCCCCTATACTCAACGGTGCATGGTCCAGAATATGAGAGGGGTTTGCCACGTATTTTCTTAGCATCGATACGTGGAAGACGTCATGCATCCCTTCCCATTCCGGTGGTAGTGCCAATTGATATGCTACTAGCCCTACCTTGCTCAAAATCTCATAGGGCCCCACAAATCGCGGACTTAATTTTCCTTTCTTTCCAAACCGCTTGATCCCTTTTAGGGTGTTACCTTTAGAAATACCTTATCGTCTACCTGGATCTCCAAAGCACGTCGTCTGACATCCGTATAACTCTTTTGTCTACTCTGGGCAGCTTTTAGGCATTCCCTAATTATCCCAATTTTCTCACAGGTCTTCTGTACAATTTCGGGACCTAGTAACTATCGTTCCCCAATTTCATCCCAATATAATGGAGATCTGCACTTGCATCCATACAATGCCTCATAAGGAGCCATACCAATACTTGCCTGATAAGCATTGTTATAGGCGAATTCTACTAATGGCAAATAATAGCTCCAACGGCCCTTGAAATCCAGCACACAAGCTCTAAGCATATCCTTAAGTATCTGAATCATCCTCTCCAACTGTCCGTCCGTTTAAGGGTGGAATGCTGTACTAAATTTCAACTGAGTACCCATTGCCTTTTGAAAATCTTCCCAAACTTGAGAAGTAAAGCGGGTATATCTATTCGACACTATGGACTTCGGAATTCCATGTAATCGCACTATCTCCTGAATATACAACTCAGCCAACCTTTTTGCTGAATAAGTAACTTTGATCGGAAGGAAATGAGCTGACTTTGTTAATCGATCTACTATTACCCATACAGCATCTTGTCCCGTTGGTGCTTTTGGTAATCCCGTGACGAAATCCATTGTTATTTCGTCCCACTTCGAAATGGGTATCTCCAATGGCTGCAATAATCCGGTGGGTTTCTGATGTTTTGCCTTAACTTGATGACATGTCAAACAACGACTCACATAATCAGCAATATCTTTCTTCATTCCGCTCCACCAAAACTTCGCCTTAAGATCCCGATACATCTTAGTACTACCAGGATGAATAGAAAACATCGACTTATGAGCTTCTCCCAAAAGACTTTCTCGAATTCCCTTATCTTCAGGTACTACCAAACGCCGCTGAAAATAAAGGGTCCCATCTCTAGATATTACAAAATTGTCCTTCGTGCCTGATTCCAACTTTGCCACAATTCTCCTTACAAACAAGTCTTGTTGCTGACTCTGGTTTTGGAAGATTTTCAAATCAGCCTTAGATATGTATTTAATGAGATTGAATTTGATTGCGCCACGTGTAAATCTAACTATTGTACATTGTCCAAACGGGAGTCAAAAGCGTGTGAATGTTGAATTGGTAGCTTAAAAACAGACAGAGTTGTCAAAATCACATTCTCATGCATTTCATTTTGATTTTCTCTCAACCTTTTCTCTCTAACTTCATAAATTTTTCCGGTATTTCGATATCTATACTCACAAGGTCAAGTAACACCTACTTCGTGCCTTTGTATTTCAATTTTCATGCATTTTGATTGTTTTGGGTGAGTAATATGGTTGTTTCAATTTTGTGTTCATCAAAGCCCAATCCGGACGGTTTTCAACACGTTCGGACGGGCTTATATGATAATATTTAGTTTTTTTGTTAAAAAGTCTTGTTTTCTATCCATCCGGACGATATGACTATATGTATAGACATATAATAATCAGAAACGTCGTTGTTTGAACACCGTGTGAATGGGTTATGCTCATGTTCAGACTATTTTTGTTAGGTTGGTCATGGATCAATACGGGAAAAGTATCACCAAGGCTGGGGCACAGACAGAGTGACCAACTTGGGCAGACGCTATGGTAATGGAGCTAAAGGAGAGTATCCAGATGATGGTGGGACGCCATGACGCAGAGATTGTGCATAGATATCCATACCCGCTTGATCACTCTGGAGAATAATTATGCTCTAATGGAGACAGGTCTAAGGGAGGAGGTGATTGCTATGTAGAACAAATTGACTTCCGTGATAGGACACGTGTCCCAGTTGTACCTGTCTCTTAGTAGTTCCGGGGGGCATCATGAAACGGGGAATGGAGGGCAGGCAGCAGTGGCTCGGTGATCTCGGACAAGATCTCGAAGAGCGAGCTCGATCTTATGATTGAGACTAGTCTTCGGCTTATGCTTGGTTAGTCTTCGGCCTGTATTAGATTTTATGATTATGTTTTTCGTTTGCGATTTCTATCTTCGATATTTTATATTAATTATGATTTTTCATTAGTTTAAATATGTTACAATTTAAATGGACGGTTAGTACGATTGCTAAGCTAATTGAATGGTTAGTATAAATAGGTATAACAGATGTTTAGTACAAATGTATGCTTCACAGTATGTATGATTTATGTAGTAAAAATGCAGTACAAAATAAATAAATTAAGTTAAAATTTTGTGGTCAATTACATTCGGTTAATTAAATGATTTAAATAAATTAAATTGAGTAAATTAAATCAATTAACTTGGGATCACTAATCAATTAATGAATTAAGTACTACTGAGTTAATCTCTTACATGTCTGAACAGTGTAACAACACATTCGAATGTATAACTTCAAACAATACTATTTAAACACATGAAAAATGCGTTTGGATGCTCAAATGAGGATGACGGTTACAATTTAAAATCATTTTCAAATGCTTCCGGATTGGTGATACCCATCTAGACGTTCACATAACCACTGCATGGCTTACACGTGTTTAATGAGGACGACGGTTGAAAACAGCTACAATTGTCCGAACCTAACGTGATCTTTATTCCACCAAGCGTGTGCTTCCACGTTGCATATTGTCAGGAGAAGAAAGTCCGGATAGGGTTTGTTCGTCTAGACACATTTAATATTTAAAACTATTTTAAATGGTTTGACGTTTTCCATTTAATATGGTCGAATTTTAATGGGCAACGTGTCTTTAAATACGTCTATACGGGGTTGCCTCATCCAGATAGCATTGATAGATTCTTGATATATCAACAGATTTGGATTTTCATTACACTCCAATTTTTGCTCTAAAATCTCTCCTCCCTCACACGTATTTTCTTCTCAAATTTTTATAGAAACTCCTTCATTAGAGGAGTTAATCACATCCAGGTAGAATTTATTCAATTTTAGCATGATTGTAATTGTAAAAATCTTAAGAGTGGTCATCCGAGCACCTATATTGACGCAGAACCGCTACATGGGCTCCACTATCTCTCGGAAAGCCTTCTTTAGCTCCCCTATCAACACGTCCACCCAGGCTAGTCTCTCTACCTGCACCCCCTGAGTGGAACTCTCCCCGGCTGTGGGCACCTGTACTAGCTGCGCCACTGCGGCTTGAAGATTGCAACAAGATGTTTCATCCTTGTCTCATCCGGTATATTAGTGCAACTAAAATAATGGAGGAACTACATCAAGAGAAAACTGTACCAACCTAGAGCTAGAAGGTGTCTTCTCTTCAATCCGAAGTGTGAGAAAAATATAGAGAGGTAGATCTACAATCACTCATCGAGCCACAGTCAGCATCAGCACACCCCTCGCAATAGAACACTTTATTGTGTGTCGCCTCGACTCAATGCAGAGTTCAAATATCAAGTGCATGAAATACCAGAATGGGATCATATCATTCTAGAGTATGAAGCGTCAAATAACCCTAAAACATACAGAATACATCCTTCGCATCAAGTTTGTTCCAGCATGTTCAATGCTACAAAGAAGGCTCCCACCGACCTCTGCATCTCTAAAAATATTGCTAGCGAGTCTGCCGAAAACTGGAATGTGATTCCGTGTACAATGACGTCCCAAACATCTGCTGCAATACTTGGAACATCCAGCAGTGCATGCGTAGAATTCCAAGATGAAATCAATAGTGTTGTGCCGGTCCTCGTAAGATGTGATATTCTACCCTAATCGTCCATATTATCTGTGATACTCGATCCCTGAGACTTCATCTCCTCAAAGTCAAAAAATGAGACCTTACGCACAATAATCACAGTAAAGTGAGGGTCTCAACCCGATGTTCCTCCTACGTCATGAAAGCAGAGGAACTACCAGAATCCTACTGCGTGGAAGTCTCACCTTAATGAATCACTTAAAGCGAATCTGTAAATTAACAAAAGTCGCACTTTAAACGAGTTATGTGGAAGAAGAGACTGAGTGGACTCAGATGTGGCCAACCTCCTACCCACCTCCACAACCATTGCAAAACAATGCCAAATTGCACAAAATTATAGTCCAAATAATCCTACAACCTAAGGCAATACTTATCAACACTATGATCAGCCACTAACAGGCGGTGGTGAACGGAAATATACGTTGAAAGTTTTAATGTATATAACTTATAAATTTAACATTTTTAAGCGAAAAATCAATATAAAAACACGTACATGGATACGTAGAACTCCTCGAAATAGGAAAGAAATGTAAATTCTACAGACAAGAAACGTTAGAGGTTTGAGAGAAGAAATGGTGCTAGTTGCAAGAAGTTTGCCATTCAAATGGCTTTTGGTCGGCCTAAAAATCCCTTGATAGTGTCGGAACTATCCAAAATCATGTGCACGGGGACGTTTTCCACGTGTATCAATTGTATTCGTTCGCATTAAATGCCAACCTCAAACCTTTGAGAAAATGTTGTAGAATCTTAATGTGTTCTAACAGTTGTGGACATGCGGAAGGGTAGTGGCTGGCAAGCATGCATTGTGGAGGCCCGCTATTGGCTGGTCATTGGCACTCTGATGGTTTTATACTGTGCAAATGGTAAATAGTTGTTTTGTACAGACGTCTGCGTCAATTGAGTGTCAACCATTCAAGTACAAAAAATCTGTATGCACATTTTTGTAGAACCCTTCAGATGAAATTCGTGGCGAATAGTGCTGCATCAAAGATGGGTGATGAATTGGATGGTAACCCAACGGTCGTGCGCACGTTTTTGCAGAATCGTCCAAACAAAATTTCAGCTTTTGCGATGAATAGCGCCGCATCATAGATGGGTGACGAACTGGATTGTCACCCAAAAGTAGGTGCAGATGGTTTATTAAAGCGTGCAAACCAGGGTGCAATTTCTCTAACGAAATGGATTGTTAGAAATTTGTGACTTGTGGTTGTGCGTCACTTGTAAACCATCCCGACGGTTTTTCATATAGTTTCGGACTACATTTTACTCACGAGCACCCTTTGGGTAAGGAAATTTTTTGTTTTGTCAAAAAACAACATATTTTTGAAACAAAATTTGGTTTGACACCTAAGAATTTGACATAAAAAGTCAATTTTCGTTTGTGATAGCACCGTCAATAACCGTGCAAATCGCCGAGTGGTATCGTTCCGGACGAGACTAAGCTAGCACGTTCGTTTTTCTACACACGCAACAATTAAGTTTCTCATGACTAACAATCCTTTATGTTTATTTTTCAAATACTATAATAAATCTTTTGGATCAAACAGTTATCCACAAACTCCAATTCGATAATTGGTCTTTAAAGCCAACATTTTTAATGGGATAATTTGTAAAGAAAAAGATATTTAGAGTCTGTGAAAAGTGGATGAACAAGATATCTAGATCTAGTTTTTAGTCTCTTGTGTTTTCTAATATTTTGTTCGCCTTTTTGTTGACTCAATTTTTTTGTTATATTCTGAAGGATTTTATTTCAATTTTTTGTGTCTCTATTTTTTATTTTTTAGTCGTACTTTATTCAAATTTCTGTGATTTCATATTATTTTATTGATTTGAGGGCCATACATTTTTTTATAAATTTTTCTAATTTGATTTGCATCATTATTATTTAATTCAATTTGTGTCTCTTTTATTGTGTATTTTTCTATAATTTAATCAAGATTTTTAATTATTATTTTTTTGGTAGAACAATGAAGGACTAGCCGCATAGAAGACGAAATTTCTGTAATGACACACAATTTTGAGAAATTTTCATTACCAAACATCACCACTGTACTGTTGGCAAATGAATTTTATTTTTTTTTTTAATTTTTGGATGTAAGCTAAAAAAAAATCTAGAGAGATTGAAGTTTTTATGGGTGTTTGTGAAACTTAGATAATATGGTCATAGAAGGACATAACCAAAGGCCCTTACTCGTCCATTATCAGAAGCTTAATTCGAGAGTAATTAAGTTACACATAAATTGATATATTAAATTATTAAAAAAAAAACGTACTTATAAATAGATACTTGCTCTAGATACTTGCTTTAATGCATAGTTGTTTGGTTTAGCCAATGAATGTGGTAGGGATCAAGGAGGGGGAAGAGAAAGACCGAAATAAAAATAGACTTGGAAATAAGCAAAAGGGGTAGGTAGAACTAGGGCTATTCAGTGCCATCGGAAAAATCCACTAACAACGGCACCGGGTTGCTGATACCTGACTTAACCGATCCGGTGTTGGTTTCGGTTTGGTATTTTTTGGAAAACCCAGGGGTATTCCCGGTTCCCGGTTTACCTGGCACCAGGTCCCCGGGTACAGGGAAACCGAGTTTTTATTTTTATTTTTAATTTTTTATACAAAACGTCGTAGTTTTGTTGTGTCACACCCCCCCTCCCTCCATTTCTTTGACAGAGTCTGTCCCCTCCCTCCCATTTCCACTCAACGACTCACCCCACCCCGTGCCTCTCTCTCTCTCTCTCCCTCCCCTCCCTCTCTTGTGCACAGGCGGCACAGCCCTTCGCCGACCACCACGCCTACCAACTGCCTTGCCTCCCTTCACCGGCCACAACTTCTTCCTCTTCTCCCCTCCTTCACGCGTCAATCAATCTCTTTTCACATCTCTCTCTCAAGGCTTGATTCATTTAGGTATGTTGTTAAAAATCAATGGGTTTGTTGATTTTAATTGTTCTATTGAAATATTCATATATTATTGCTTAACTTTTACCCCTTTGTTTGTGATTTTTAGGGTTTGGAATTTAATTTTAGGGTTCTAGTAGAAAATAGAGAAAAGGGAAGACAATAGGGCTGATTTCTACTACTCTATGGTAATTTTTATCACAGCTCTTCTCTAAAGTCTGAACTTGTGAGTGTGCTGGATTTTTTTTTTAATCTACGTTTGATGAATTTGTGGACTGTAAAATTAGTTTGACATCGCATTGGTCAGGAAATCTACAAACTTTTCTGATGTTCCCATATCACTTCTGATGTTCCCATATCACTGCTATAGTTGCCTAAAGCTTAGAAAACGAGCAGAATTGAATACTACCTCATCCAAAAGCAACCATCCGAATTGAACCCAACCCAAAGAAATCCGTCCCATCTGAATTTGATGCCTAATACTCTACTTTTTTGAGCTAAAACTAGGACATGATCAGCAAATTATAAGTTGTTTGTCAAGATTTTCTACTCTGAGTGACTTCCAAATGAAACTGGTTTCGGTGACTGGTAGACTCTAGCATTTCAAAATCATGTCTCAATCGTCCAAACACCAACTGTTTGTACAAATTCTAATAATTTACATCTGCAATGTGTTCAGGGTGTCAAAACATATAAGAGGGAGAAAAGTTATACCACTCAATCACACACCCTATACTCTGCCCTTATAGAAAGTACAGTATAGTTTGAGCCAGAAGTCATAGGGTAAGAATGCTGAATCTTATTGGTGGTCTAATTTTCTTTGCAGGGCTGCCTCAGAAATACAAGGACTCTGTCAGGGCGATAAATCCTGGCCTTCCACTTTTTCTTTATAACTACACAGAGCATCAGCTGCACGGAGTATTCCAGGTTTGGATGCTGAACATCTTCTCCATCAGCGCCGAGTTTATTTTGTGGATTGTTTTTTTAACTACTCTGCTGTTTTTTTAATTTGTGAACTGGTAATTTTTTGAATTCATTTGTAAGTTTTCTGTGGACTGCTAGAATTTTTGGATTGTTTTTTTTTATCTACTCTGCTGTTTTTTGAATTTGTGAACTAGTAAGTTTTTGAATTCATTTGTACATCTATACGTTGGACTGCAAATAATTTTTTGAATTCATTTGTACATTACTAGGATTTTTTAATGCATTTGTAAGTTTGTAATTTTTTTAATTCATTTTGCTGTTTGTAATTTTTTATTGATATGTGATCAATAGACCAAAAGAAAAGAGAAAAAAATACATTGGGCCAAGTACGTAAAATGCTAAAAAAGATAGCCCAATATGAATGCAGGTAAATTGGAAACTGCTACTGCTAAAACCGTCACCGCTAAGGGCCAGTTTTTGCCCTTAACGGTGTAGGTTTAGATGAACAATATTTAAAAACCTGCTTTTCCAATATAGGTGCCATTTTGACCAAATCCGACACCTACATAGAGATTGAACAGCCCTAAGTAGAACTTCAAAATCGGGCTGGATGATAACTCCCCTTATATTTAAATAACCCATTTGTCCTTATCCTAAGTAGAACAGATTGTTTCGTTTTCATCCGGTGAAGGTTTTTCTCGGCATATCTAATTGCTTCCGCCCCTCGAGAAAGCAAAGAAATAGAACATCAATATCGAGGTAAGGCCCACTAGCTCTAGCTATTGATGTCCTGAGCTATACGCAATTTTCAGAACAAATCCCAAGAAATCAAAAAGGATAATAAAAAGAAATATCATGATTGCACCCACATGCCATTCTTTTTTTTTTTTTTCTTTTATCGCATAGATCAGATCAGAGACCCCCAAAGACAAGATGCGTGAGATCCGGAGAGATGACCATGGAAACTGCCAAAGAATACGACAAACTTAAAAGTCAAGGTTAATATAAGAAAGGGAAATTAGCAATATAGTCATTAGGTTTATATCACACTGACAATTTAGTCACTAAGTTTCATTTTTTTACTTTATAGTCACTGAGTCTATACCCTCATGACGATTCGGTACTGCTGTCGATGTTCCATCAATCCATTTAACAGAATCTCATGTCACGTCAGCTTTTTAACACGTCAGTGCCACACGTTAGACAAATAAACACATCAGATCTGAGTTTAACAAAATGCTACGTTTAATGCAGACTAAACGGCAAATCACATATGGCTCAGACTAAACGAATCGTTTAATGGATAAACCCAAACCAAGCTCATTCAGACAAACTAATCTAACCGTTTCGGCCTTCTTCCTTCTCAAATCACGCAGACAACCATATCCCCTTTCCCCATTCCCCGAGAAGCACCATCGACCATCAGATTGGAAAAGCCTGGACAAATGGGCAAGTCCGAGGCGCAGCAAGGTTGCACGAAGCACCTGAATGAGAAGGGACTACCAGGGGTTTGCTCCGCTTGTCTAAGGGAGAGACTCTCTCAACTCTACACTTTTTCGGACTGGAAAACAATGAGCAGTATTGACTTTTCTGGTTCTAATTCTTTAGAGTCCTTTTATCCTTTTTACTCATTCGCTCCTCCCTCTTCAACCTATTTGTCTCCAGTTTACCGTCAGCATCCTTGTAAGGCTCCCGAAATGATGGGTTCGATTTCTTTCACGGTAAAGGTTGGTGATGGGCTGAAGAAGAGCAGATCGATGGCGTTTATTGCAAGGAGTCGAGCCTAGGAGATTGTGCATAATGGGAAGAAGAAGGGAGGGTTTTGGTCAAGGCAAATCGATTGCGTTTATTTTTGGTTCATTTTTTTGTTGCAAATTGGAGGGCTTATAACAAGAGGAAAGATCATTAGGGGTTACCCTCTTTGTTGTACTTGCTAGAGAGATTGATCCTTTGTTGAAAGACTTGAATGAGAAGAAGCAGAGCTTCTGGCCTGATTTGAGAAGAAAGAAGGCCTTTTGAAGATGGAGAAGTTGCTTTTTGCTACGTGATTTGAGAAAAAAAGAAGCCCATCCTTTAATGAAACTGTGCGTTTAATGAAATTGTGCGTGGAGAAATAAAATATATCCAATCTGCCGTTTAGTCTGATTGAAATGGTGAGTTTTGCTTATTAAAGGTGACTTGGCAGCTGATTCAAAGTAGTTAGAGCTGATGTGTTAAATTGCTGATGTGGGGTTTTATTCAGTTAGAAATTAAATGGAACATAGACGGCAGGACCGAATCGTCACAAGGGTATGGACTCAGTGACCATAAAATAAAAAAATGAAACCTAGTGACTAAATCGTCAGCGTGGTATAAACCTAGTGATCATATTGCTAATTTCCCAATAAGAAAAGATGAAGCAAAAATGGGGCATATTCCATTTGGACCAAACCCAACTACTGCCAAATATTGGGATCGAGGGAAGTAACAGAGAATAGGCTTGGCAATGCTCAGTGGAAACCAAATAGACAAGTTGAATGTGTGATTAGGGAATTGGGTTATTATCATTTCAAATTTAAAAACATTAAGAATGTTTGCGAAACATCATTATGTGAGTAGTGACTATTCAGGTAGTTAAAGGAAATGGTTAAATAGACTTTCGTCCATCCAGTAGAACAAAATGCGCGACAATTGAGATTTTTTTTTTAACTCAAAGGACGTAATTAGATAAATAAAAATTTGAGAGGCATTTTAAAACAAACAAAAGAATCTACTCCATTATGGCAGGCTAGAGGTGGGATTAATCTAATGCACGGAAAAAACATTAAAAAGGAACGTAGAACCCATTGGTCAGATCTTTTTATTCCATTTATGGAGCCAATCTCGTTGGTCTACCCTGTCCATTGATACTTTTGCAAATTGCACCCACCTGGAAGTTTCGTTCAAGCGGAGTACTGTTCGCTTCATATAACCAGCCTCTTGGTTCTTTCGATATTCTCAAATTTCTTGCCATTTTACTTGAACAAGCCGGAAAGTCACCGATGGCATCCATGATCACTCCGACAGCCTCACTGTTTTGTTCTTCTTCAACACCTAAAAGGATACATGAAGTCTTCCTCAGTTTTCACGGGAAAGATACTCGAAAGGGTTTTAGAGATGCTTTGACAGAGGTGGGTGGTATCTTCGCGTGGCATCTACAAGATAGGTAACATAAATTTTTCTCTCACAGACTGCCAATTTTCTAGATAAAGTGATCCATTATGTAATCTTGATAACTAAAACAGAGCAAGTGCTATGGGCACGTTGAAATCGTGATAAGCTTAAAAGAACGAAAAGTGTATTGCTTGAAAATGGATGAAATATTTTAGCAAGAGGAGGGAGAAATTGAGTAAAATAGTATTAAACCGAGATTATTGAACTAAATATTTTAGAAAGAGCTGAGAGAAATTTTTTCTTTTTTTTGTTGTCTACTTATCCATAAGGCACAAGGTTGAATTAATATCTAAACCCTAAGAAAACCCAGCTTCCTCCTGATCTTTCCAGTTTTGAAGGGTACCGGTGTGGTACATGACCATGGGCAGATCTGTTAGCGTAGCCAACCTCTAGCAAGCCCAAGCATAGTCAGGGGTTGGGGATGGAGGGAGGTGTTAGAATATGTGCCCTCGATAACCAAATAATTAATCCAGTCTAATATCTCATATGGAATATAGTTTGGTGGAAGAATTAATTGTATGTAAAAGGCATATTTGCAATAATCTCAAAAGGGGTCAATTACAATATGTTGATGGACTTGATTGTAATTAGTAGAAGCCCTAATTTTATTAGAAAAAGAGTTCTTCAGTTTAATCCTACGGCTGAATTTGAGATCCCTAAGGATCCTATGTCTATGCTTTCTCTAGGGTTTCCCAATGCCTATAAATATAACTGTTATATTCAAGGGTTGGCTATCAGAACCTATTAGAGAAATCCCTAAAAAGAGAGAGTGACATAAATCCCTTAGGAGGTAACACATCTGAGTTGTTGTTCTGAATCGCTAGAGCTTTGGATTGGATTGTAAAGCAACTTGAAGTTTTGTGGATTCCTGAATTCCTGTATTAGGTAGGTAATTGAATCCACAATTACATTATAATCCTGATTAATGTTTTGTTGAAAACATGTTTGTTTTAGTTTAATTCGCATAAACTATCAGGAGGCCACTCCATTCTAGTGCACACTCTTTCTTTTTCTAGTTTTTTTTTTTTTTTTTATTGTTTTAGTGCCGAAGCCCTCTGCCGTCATCTCCGCGGCTGCAATCTTCAATTGGAAAGATGGAGTTTTTTTGCTTTTGATTAATTGAGACAGCACAAATCGGGTTTTCTTTTCCTCTCTGACCTTAGGGTCTTATATCCTTCTACTTTAAAACGACAAAAGAGAGTCACAATGAAGCAACAAAGCAATCTTTCTCTTTTTTCTTTTGGGCGTTTGCTTTGCTCAAAAAACAGGGTGTCCCATAGTCACCCTTACCCTCCTTAGCACTCTGCTCTTTAGAAACACTGAAAAAACTGAGTTTATTGATAATTCTGAACGAGATATTATAATGTGCTAATCAAATCAACCTTAATTATGTTGCTATATCAAGAGCTTCACCATTTATTCTAATTATATTAAATGAAATAAACATTTTGCATATTGCTAAACATTTGTTTTCTCTTTTTTGTAGGTCGGAATCATTTATTGTTAGAGAAATTACTAGAAGGATATTTGATGAGTTAAATATTAGATTTGTAAGTATTTACAACAATCTTGTTTGAATAGACTCACGTGTGGAGGAAATGATGAACTTACTTCATATAGG
Organism: Morella rubra; assembly: GCA_003952965.2. Classification (NCBI taxonomy): domain Eukaryota; kingdom Viridiplantae; phylum Streptophyta; class Magnoliopsida; order Fagales; family Myricaceae; genus Morella; species Morella rubra. Next base: position 65,407 of record RXIC02000131.1, on the reverse strand, counting down.
ATCTGATGATGTCTACTTCATAGGAATTATTGGAATGAGTGGAATCGGTAAGACAACTTTGGCTGAAGTCATTTATGATAGAGTTTCCTATCAATTTGTGGCTAGCTGCTTTATTGCTTCTGTAAGAGAAAAAACTATAAATTGTGGTCAAGTTTCTTTACAAAAGTAGCTTCTTTCTAAGATCCTAGAAGAAGAAGTATGTATAAGGGATGATCGTGAGGGACTGCGAATGATAAGTAACAGACTACGCAGTACAAAGGTTTTTATTGTCCTCGACGATGTGGACAATGAAGAACAACTAGAAGTATTGGCAAGGAGCCATGAAATGTTTGGTAGAGGGAGTAGAATCATTATCACAAGCAGAGATGATCATTTGTTGGAAAAATTTGTGAATTTAATCTATCCAGTCGAGCAGCTAAACAACGATGAAGCTTTGCAACTTTTCAATTTGTCAGCCTTTAAGGAACTCCATCCAAAACATAACTAAGTGGATTTGTCTAAAAGTTTTGTGCATTATGCACAAGGCGTACCTTTAGCTCTTAAAGTGCTAGGGTCATTTTTGATTGGTAGAACCACAGTTGCATGGGATACAACTTGGAAGGAACTTCTAGAAAATCCAAAGAAATTTTTTTTGGATGTACTCCAAATAGGTTTTGATGCACTCGAAGATTTGCAGAAGAAATTATTTTTGGATATTGCGTGTTTCTTTAAAGGAGAGAAGATAGATGATATACTTGATGTCATAGAAAGTTTCGGCTTCTATCCACTCATCAATATTGAAGTTCTTGTGGAGAGATCATTCATAACTATTTCAAGAGAGAGGTTGATCAAAATGCACGATTTGCTATAGAAAATGGGCCAAGAAATAGTTCATCGTGAATCTCCTGATGAGCCTGGACGACGTAGTAGGTTGTGGCATTAAGGATGTTCTTCGCGTATTAAAGGATAATTTTGTAAGTAAATTAGTTTAATAAATTGTAGATATGTATTGTGTTAGCCCAAGGTTGTTTTGCAAACAATTCATAATTGATTTTGATGATATAAAAAATTCTAAGTTTTGAAGACTTTTAAATTTTACCTTGTCAATCCACTATTTTCTAAGATATATTTTAAAGGATTGAGGTTATCTCACAAAAATATTTCTAAGTGCACTTGAACACCATTACATAAGTTGATAAAATCAATTTTTCATATTGTAGGTCTTTAAGATAAATTGGAGTGAAAACGACACTTTCAAAGTTGCTGAAAAACCTCTCCAGCACTTATAGTGTCGACACATTGAAGACTAGTGTGACACATTGCACTGTCTCCCGAGAGAACCGACTTCAGATCAAATCTTGTCAACACATTGCACTGAGACACCTCGGAGATAGTAATGGGACCTCGGGATATTGTATCAGTATCTCGGAATGTTTGTGGGAACGTCAGGAAAATGTATGGGCCTCGGGATGTTTGAATGAGCACTTTGGAAATTATAATGGAAAAGCTCGGAACTCCTTTGAAATGAAAGTAGAAAAGCAGACATCTCGGGAGCACCTCTCGAGTCCTCGAAAATCATAAGGGAAAAGCTCGGAGCACATCGAGAACACCTCAGGGACACCTCGGAGCACCTCAGAATAGTCAGTAATACAAATGGAGCTCGGAATAACCGGGATAGATACCTCAGTTTGTAAAGAGGACAGGTGACAAACCGAGATAGATACCTTGGTCAGTAAAGGGGACCTCGCTTAATGATGAGATGTACACATTGCAGTCTACCTAGGCTAGTAAAGCGGGAGCTTGGGATAATGAAGAGATGACAGACATTGCACTTCCGAGAGCTCTTCCAGATCAACTCATGCTAATTATGCGCCGACACATACCATGATTTTTTGCTGAAATCCTGGAATGTTGACAGCTCCCCTCCAACGACTCTTTAAAATCCCAGATGACCGTTGAAGTCAAAAGTGGTATAAATAGAAGAAGAAAGAAGAAAACAACTCTTTTGCGATTCAAATTGAAATTACTCTACGACCTAACTTCTAGAGAGAGAAAGTGCCTTGAAGAAGAGAGAAGACTACTCATACTGAGAAAGCTTGTTATTCCCCTGCTAAACTTCAGCTTTCTACATACTTTTGTCCTCGTGTGCACCTTTGTACTTTTCACTTGCTTCATACGGCTTTAAGAGCCAAATCGTTGACATTCCATTTTGTACCATTCTTTGTAAACACGTGAGTGTTGGGTAAACACTTGTCCTACTTGTGGGTAGAAGAAATCCTTGGTTTTGGGATTTGTGAAAGAGTTAAAGCGTGAGCTCGAAAAACGCTTTGTAAAGGTTCCTTAGCACCCGGAAGCTAAGGTGTATTTACTATTTGAAGAATAGTGAAGGAAGCCCAAGGAAGTAAATAGCCTTTGGGGTGGACGTAGGCAAGTGTTGGCCGAACCACCTAAAAATACGGTGTCATCTCTCTAACTCTATCTCTCTTTTTTTTCTCTTTTGTTGTGTTTTATTTGTTATACTTTTTATTTTTAAAAAGTTTTAAAATTTATTAAAACCCAATTCACCCCCCTCTTGGGTTGTTATTTAGACTTTCAATTGGTATCAGAGCTGAGGTTTAATATTTTTCTATGACAACCCTTGTTAGTTCTTCGTTGGGTGAAGGTCAATCCACTAATAGACCTCCTTTGTTCAATGGAACGTGCTACAACTATTGGAAAGCTAGGATGAGGATTTATATCCAAGCCGTGGACTATGAACTGTGGAGAGTTATCTCAAATGGTCCTAAATTTCCTAGAGACAAGGAAGGTAAGTTAAAAGATGACAAAGAGTGGGATGAAGATGATCTTAAGATCATGTCTTTAAATTCTAAAGCTATGAATGTGTTGTATTGTGCTCTTGACTCAAATGAATTTAATCGTATTTCTGGTTGTGATACGCAAAACAAATTTGGGACAAACTTCAAGTGACCCATGAAGGTACGAATCAAGTTAAAGAAAGCAAGATTAGTATGCTTGTTCATAGTTATGAGCTTTTAAGATGAAACCGATGAAATATTTCATCTATGTTTACACGCTTTACCGATATTATAAATGGTCTTAAATCTCTTGGTAAAGAATATACTAATGTTGAAATGGTGAGAAAGATTCTTAGGTGTCTACCAAAAGCTTGGGAACCCAAGGTCACCGCCATTCAAGAAGCTAAGGACTTGACAAAGCTTTCGTTGGATGAGCTCATGGGCTCTCTCATGACACATGAGATGAACCAAGTAAAGGAAGATGAGGATGAAGGAAAAGGAAAGAGAGGCATTGCCTTGAAAGCCTCATGTTCAAATGATGATGAGTCTTCCGAAGATGATGAAGAAATGACATTGTTCACCAAGAGATTCAAGAAGTTCTTCCGGAAGAAACAAGGAGATAAAAGATTTCCAAGGAAGACAAGCTACAAAGGAGATAGTAGCAAGAAGAATGACATTATTTGCTTTGGATGCAAGAAGCCGGGACATATTAAGACGGACTGCCCCAACCTTGAATCTCATGAGAAATCCAAGAATTTCAAAAACAAAAAGAAAGCCTTTTTGGCTGCATGGGGAGAGTCCGATGAAAGTGATAGTGATGGTGATGGTGATGAAGAAGTTGCAAATCTATGCTTCATGGCAAAGAAATGAAGATGAGGTACAAGACTCTTCAATTTGTTCCTTCTCATTTGATGAATTACAAGATGCATTTGATGAACAATATCTTGAATTGAAAAGAGTGTTTTCAAAGTATTGTTGTCTTAAAAAGAACCTTGATGCACTTATTCAAGAAAATGATACCTTGAAATATCAAGTTGCTTCTCTTGGAGAGAATCTTGCAAGAGTTACAAAAGAAAATGAGAAAATCTTGCAAGAAGAGTCAAATGATATGAAATCTGAAAACTTGTTTTAAAAAAGAAAGTTGACTCTCTCACTAAAGATCTTGCAAGATTCACTCAAGGAAAAAGAAACCTTGATATTTTACTTGGTTCCCAAAGATGTTGTTTCAACAAAAGTGGCATTGGATATGATTCCTTCAATGATCAAAAATCTTACTCTTATATGATCACAAAATCATCTCCATCATTTACATTATGCAACTTTTGTGGAAAGAATGGACACATTTCACACACTTGTCCAACTAGAAAGAAATCCACTCATGGGATCAAATTTGTGTGGATCCAAAAAGGACAAGGTGAAGGAATTTATTTCTAACACCAAAGGACCCAAAAAGATTTGGGTACCAAAAATCAAGAATTGATTTTTTTTGCAGGAGTGCTTGAAGTCCAATGAAACCAAGGAACATTGGGTTCTTGATAGTGGATGCTCCAAGCACATGACCGGAGACAAGAGTTGGTTTAACTCTCTTTGTCTCAAGGGAAAGGGTTCGGTTACTTTTGGTGACAATGGCAAAGGAAAAATACTTGGTGTTGGTAGCATTGGTATGTATCCTAATCCCATTATTGAGAATGTACTTTTTGTTGATGGTTTAAAGCATAATCTCTGAGTATTAGTCAATTATGTGACAAGGGAAACCGAGTCATTTTTGAATCATCAATATGTCTTGTTGAGAATATTGAAAGCAAGAAAGTCTTGTTTGTTGGACATAGATTTGAAAATGTGTACATTGTTCATTTAGAGAGCATCTCCTCAGAAAATATAAAATGTTTTTCAGCTCTAAATGACAAGGATAGTTGGTTGTGGCATAGAAGGCTTGCTCATGCAAGCATGGACTTGATTTCAAAACTAGCCAAAAAGAATCTTGTTTCGGGTTTGCCTAACCTTATTTTTGAAAAGGACAAAATTTGTGCAACTTGTCAAAAAGGCAAACAAACCAAAACCTCTTTTAAGCCCAAAAATGTGGTGTCCACTTCTAGGCCACTTCAACTTCTACACATGGACTTATTTGGTCCAACCCGAACATTGAGTTTGGGTGGCAAACGTTATGGCTTTGTTGTTGTTGATGATTTCAGTAGATTCACATGGGTTCTATTCCTAGCTCATAAAGATGAGGCTTTTCATGCTTTTGAAAAACTTAGCAAGAGGATTCAAAATGAAAAAGGTTTTGCTATTTCTAGCATAAGGAGTGATCATGGAAAAGAATTTGAAAATTCCTCCTTTGAAAAGTTTTGTGGTGAAAATGGTATTAACCATAACTTCTCGGCTCCTAGAACTCCTCAACAAAATGTGTTGTAGAGAGGAAGAATAGGACTCTTGAAGAGATGGCTAGAACCTTGCTATGTGAAAACAACTTGCCTGATTACTTTGGGCTGAAGCAATTAGCACAAGTTGTCATGTTATGAACCGTTGCATGATTAGACCTATTCTTAAGAAAACTCCATATGAGCTATGGAATGATAGAAAACCCAACATTGGTTATTTCCATGTGTTTGGATGCAAATGCTTTGTGCTCAACAACAATAAAGACAATTTGGGTAAGTTCGATGCAAAAGCGGATGAAGGTATATTTCTTGGCTATTCAACTTCTAGTAAAGCTTATCGTGTTTTCAATAAACGTACTTTGTTGTTGAAGAATCAGTCCATGTTGTTTTTTATGAATCTAACAATCTTGTGAAAAGAAATGATGAAGATATTATAGATCTTGACAAAGAGGTTGAGAAACTTGCTATAAATGAAGATAAGGAAGAAACACATGTACAAGATCAAGCATCTCAAGAATCACAAGAAGAAGGTCAACAAGTCAACAATGATCTACCAAAGTCTTGGAGATACATCAAGAGTCATCCTCTTCAGCAAATTATTGGTAATGTTGAGAAAGGGGGTAAGCACTCGCTCTTCTATAAACCAAGCAAATAATTTTGCCTTACTTTCACAACTTGAGCCTAAGAACTTTCTAGAGGCTAAAGATGATGAAAGTTGGATCCATGCTATGGAAGAGAATTAAAACAATTTGAGAAAAACCAAGTATGGCATCTAGTTCCTAGACCCAAGGATTATCCAATTATTGGTACAAAATGGGTTTTTAGAAACAAAATGGATGAATCCGGGGTTGTAGTAAGGAACAAGGCAAGATTAGTAGCCCAAGGTTACAATCAAGAAGAGGGATTGATTTTGATGAAACTTTTGCTCCTGTTGCTCGTTTAGAATCTATACGTATGTTACTTGCTTTCGCTTGTTATAAAGATTTTAAACTCTTTCAAATGGATGTAAAAAGTGCATTCCTAAATGGAGTCCTCACGGAAGAAGTGTATGTTGAGCAACCACGGGCTTTGAAAATGAAAAGCTTTCAAATCATGTGTACAAGCTCACAAAGGCACTTTATGGCTTGAAACAAGCACCTCGGCATGGTATGAACGTTTAAGTTCTTTTCTCATTGAAAATGGTTTTTCACGAGGTAAAATTGATACTACTCTTTTCACTAAAGAAAAAGAATGAATTGCTAATGGTTCAAATTTATGTCGATGACATTATTTTTGGATCAACTAATGAATCTTTGTGTCAAGAGTTCTCACAAGTCATGCAAGGTGAATTTGAGATGAGCCTCATGGGAGAATTGAACTACTTTCTTGGCCTACAAATCAAACAAAGCAATGAGGGCATCTTCATCAATCAAGCAAAGTATACAAGAGATCTCCTCAAAAGATTTAGTATGGACAACTCAAAACCTATGAGCACACCTATGAGTCCATCTACAAAAATGGAAAAGGATGAGAAAGGTAAGGATGTAGACCAAACAAATACGAGGTATGATTGGCTCCTTACTCTATCTTACTGCTAGACCTGATATAATGTTTAGTGTATGCATGTGTGCTAGATTCCAATCTTGTCCTAAGGAATCTCATCTCCTTGCGGTTAAAAGAATTTTTAGATATATGTTGGCACTCAAAATCTTGGTTTGTTTTATCCCAAGAGTGTTGAATTTAATTTACAAGGATACTCGGATGCGGATTATGCTGGTTGTAAAATTGATAGAAAGAGTACTAGTGGTGCATGCCAATTTCTTGGACCCTCACTAGTCTCTTGGTGTTGTAAGAAACAAAATTCTGTGGCTCTATCAACCACGGAAGCCGAGTATATTGCCGTGGGCAATTGTTGTGCACAAGTATTGTGGATGAAACAACAATTGGAAGATTTTAATCTTCATTATTCTCTCATCCCAATAAAATGTGACAACACCAGTGCGATTAATCTTACAAAAAATCCAATTCAGCACTCTAGGACAAAACATATTGAGATTAAGCATCATTTATTCGAGATCATGCTCAAAAAGGGGATATTGTTCTTGAGTTTGTAAATACCGACCTTCAATTGGCGGATATTTTCACAAAACCCCTTAATGAGGATAGATTTTGCTTTATTCGTCAAGAAATTGGAATGAGATTTCCTTCGGATTAAATTGGTGATTTGTGCTTGATTGTCATATTAATTATGTTATTGATTGCATTGGACATGTTCTGATTTGTGTTTAAATTGCTCTTTTTCCTATTAAAATCATGCTTACTCCTTGTGAAATTATTGCATGTATTTTTTTGCATGACATGTGTCAACACTTGGTAAAACAAGTGTCAGCACTTCTGGTATTTTCATGGCTGTTTCCACTGGAGAAGTATGTGTCGACACCATACATTCATGTGTTGACACATAAGACTTCCTCCCGAGAGCCTTTTTAAAATGCATTTGGAGCATGTGCAATGTGTTGACACATTGAGCCAATGTGTCGACACATCTTTCGGGTGCACTGTTTCAAAAATGGGAGGGACACATGTGCCATATTTATACTCTTTAGGGCAAAGGGGTCGGCACTTTATTTCTCCCCATCTCACAGAACTCCTTTTCTCTCCCAAACGGGGCGAAATTCTCTCTCCCTCACATATTCCGTTTGCCCACTGCCTTATTCAAAAATTCCACTGCCGATAGCCTTTAAACTCCTCGCCAGCCTCTGCCGTGATGTCTTCCAGCCGCTCCAAGCGTCCCTTCTCATCAAACGCCCTCCTCTGTCAGTTCAAGGACACGGAAGAAAGGGAGAAGCACTGAGGAACCCGCTCCTACTCCAGAGGCCCGCATTTACAGGTCAGGGCTTTGTAAAAATCGTTTTGTTCAAGATTTTAGAAACCGAAAGGTCATTGCTGGTCGTTGGGCAGATTTTAAATGGTTTAGTGAAAGTGGGTTTGATTTTAAGGAGATGTTTGAATATCAGGGATGGAGTGTTCTTGTGAATTTGAAAGTGGATTGTTATGTTTATTTGGTGAAGTTGGTTTATGCAAACTTTCAATATTCAATATCTGATGATGCCAACAGCTATGTGAATGGAAAACAACTTGATTTGTCAGTTGCTTCATTGAATGCTTTGGCCTCTGCCCCTAATGATGGAAAGAAGTTCTTTGATGCCTATGGATGGATGGGTATGTCTGAAGTTGAGCCAATTGATATTCTTAGAGTTGTGTTGGATAATCCAACCCTCAGTGAAGTGATTAGACCCACTGCCAGTGATCTGTCAATACATAGAAGGATTTTGCATCATATGGTTAGCAATATCATTTTGCCACGGACTGGGAAATTTGAGTACATCACATTCCTAGAATTGTTTGTTATGTACTGTCTGATCACTCGGACTCATATGAATCTTGGCCATCTCATGCTCAATCATATGAAAGCAGCCACTGAGAAGAAGAAACAAGGGCTCCCTTATGGGATGTTTTTCACTCACATGTTTCATGCCCTTGAGGTTGATATGACAGGGGAAGTTAGAGAAAAACCCAAAGAATCTAAGGAGTATAACAAGAAAACTCTTAGGTTGATGGGTTTTATGCAAAATGAGGATGGAGAATGGGTTAGGAAAGGTGTTGTGACACCTCACAAAGAAGGAGCAGGGGGTTCTGAATCTGAGAAGAGAGTGAAGATGAGGAAGAGGGAACTGCAAGAACGAAACACCTCCACCGATTGGATATTCCTCACGCTGGTAGTTCTCATGAGCCTCGGTTGAATTCCTTGAAGCTTCCATGGATGAGATAAAGGAAGAACAGAAGAGATTGGCAAGAGTATGGAGGAATTGGCCACCTGTATGCAGACGGGGTTTGAAGATATTAAAAAGATGCTCACTGCTCATACAGAGCGTTTTGGGACTCTTGATAAGGATGTGAGGCAACTTAAACTTCAAGTCCACAACAGCATCCATGTGGCTAGCAATGTGATTAAGGAAACAGTGGATACTGTCAAAGCCGCTGCTGAAGACGTTCTCTAAGCCAACGAGATCCATCTGGATGAAGATAGGAATCTCGTCCTCGTGTCATCAAATGGACGTATTGGTTCTCTACTACTTGGGTCAACTGGCTGAAGAAGTTTGATGTTGATCATCAGCCTCCTCCTTTTGATTCTCCATAGCCTTCACCCTTGACCTTCCCCTTATCCTATTTTTTTTTATGATGCCAAAGGGGGAGAAATTAGTGACTATGCTGACTTCCTAGCTTTATAGAGGACATTCCATTTTGTACTTATCTTAGTTTGTCCTCTTATGATTGTATTTATTTGGTTGACTAAAAACCTTGACTTGCTTTATCTAGTGGATATCTATGTTCATTTATATGTCTCCATTGGATTATTTTATTATGCTCATATCTGCTGATTTTCTAATGGTGATCATAAGGGATTTGGGAAGTGCTTATCTCTTTGCACTTAAATGTGGATATTTGAGTTTTGCTTTACAGGTAGTATTCCTAACTTTCTTTTGGTCTCAATATTTGAAGTCTTGTGTTCTGGATTGAAATTTGAAGTTTGGGAAGTTTGGAGATGTTTATAGAAGTGTTTTTGTTTTTCAATTTTGGGAAACCTCCATATACAAAGGAAACTCTTGCAAAATTTTTGTAAAATCTTAAAGTCCTTTTTGCTAAATATGTCATGAAAAACTCCTGCTTGTTCTCAGGGGGAGCTTTTCTATTTGTTAGCAAATTGTTTTTTAAAATGGTTTTGTCATCATCAAAAAGGGGGAGATTGTTAGCCCAAGGTTGTTTTGCAAACAATCCATAATTGATTTTGATGATAACAAAAATTCTAAGTTTTGAAGACTTTTAGATTTTACATTGTCAATCCTATTTTCTAAATATATTTTAAAAGATTGAGGTTATCTCACAAAAATATTTCTAAGTGCACTTGAACACCATTACACAAGTTGATAAAATCAATTTTTCATATTGTAGGTGTTTAAAGAATTTGAGTGAAATGACACTTTCAAGTTGCTGAAAAACTCTCCAGCACTTATAGTGTCGACACATTGAAGACTAGTGTCGACACATTGCACTGTCTCCTGAGAGAACTGACTTCAGATCAAATTTTGTCAAATCTTGTCAACACATTGCACTGAGACACCTCGGAGATAGTAATGGGGACTCGGGATATTGTATCAGTATCTCGGAATGTTTGTGGAAATCGGGAAAATGTATGGACCTCGGGATGTTTGGAATGAGGAAATTATGGGAATTGTGGTAAAAGCAGACATCTCGGGAGCACCTATGGTCAGAATTAGAGATGGTCCTCGAAAATCATAAGGGAAAAGCTCGAAGCACATCGGGAACACCTCAGGGACACCTCGGAGCTCGGAAATGGTAATAGGAAAGCACACCTCGGAGCACCTCGAATAGTCGGTAATACAAATGGAGCTCGGGAAGTAACCGGATAGATACCTCAGTTTATAAAGAGGACAGGTGACAAACCGAGATAGATACCTCGGTTAGTAAAGGGGACCTCGGCTTAATGATGATGTACACATTGCAGTCTACCTAGGCTAGTAAAGGGGGACCTCGGGAAATGAAGAGACGTCGGACATTGCACTTCCGAGAGCTCTTCCAGATCAACTCATGCTGATTATGCGCCGACACATACACGATTTTTTGCTGAAATCCTGGAATGTTGACAGCTCCCCTCCAATGACTCTTTTAAAATCCCAGATGACCGTTGAAGTCAAAAGTGGTATAAATAGAAGAAGAAAAAAGAAAACTCTTCTTGCGATTCAAATTGAAATTACTCTATAACCTAACTTCTAGAGAGAGAAAGTGCCTTGAAGAAGAGAGAAGACTACTCATACTGAGAAAGCTTGTTATTCCCCTGCTAAACTTCAGCTTTCTACATACTCTTGTCCTTGTGTGCACCTTTGTACTTTCCACTTGCTTCATACGGCTTTAAGAGCCAAATCGTTGACATTCCATTTTGTACCCATTCTTTGTAAACACATGAGTGTTGGGTAAACACTTGTCCTACTTGTGAGTAGAAGAAATCCTTGGGTTTTGGGATTTGTGAAAGAGTTAAGGCATGAGCTCGGAAAAACGCTTTGTAAAGGTTCCTTGGCACCCCGGAAGCTAAGGTGTATTTACTATTTGAAGAATAGTGAAGGAAGCCCAAGGAAGTAAATAGGTTTAGGGGTGGACGTAGGCAAGAGTTGGCCGAACCACCTAAAATACGGTGTCATCTCTCTAACTCTATCTCTTATTTTTTTCACGCTCATATCACTGCCCTTTGTGTTCTATGCTTTATTGTTATATTGCTCAAATTATTTTTAAAAAGGTTTTAAAATTTATTAAAACCCAATTCACCCCCCATTCTTGGGTTGTTATTTAGACTTTCATATTGTATTTTTGTTCCAATTCTTTTGAATTAAGCAGTTGCCGAATATTTGCAACACGTCGACTAATCTATTGGTTTTGATTATCAGGGAGTGCTGATGATGTAGAAGGCATAGTTCTAAACTTGCCTATTCATATAGAAGAACGATTGAGTGTGAAAGCATTTTCACAGATGAAAAAAACTAAGAATTCTCAAGATTGGCAGCAAAAATATTATCGAGAACTTATGAGCAATTATAAGCATTGTTGAATGGATGAAGATATATTAAATTCCATGCCCACCAAAGAGTTGCGCCTTACGAATTGGTCCAGGTTTCCTTTCAAATATTTGCCTATGGATTTCAACCCAAACAATCTCATTGAACTGAAGATGCGTGGTAGCAGCGTCAAAAAACTGTGGAAGGGAAATAAACTAAGATTTTCACGTATCATGTGAGCGTACATTGTTCCTCTTCTGCTCTTTTTGTCTTTTTAGTTAATAAATATTTATTAATCTATACCAGAGTTTAGGCAGCTTGAAACGCTTGGACTTGAGTGATCAGAATGGTTGATGGAAACACCAAACTTTTTCAAGCCAAAATCTGGAGATGATAGACCTTGAAGGTTGCAAAAGTTTGACTAAGGTCCACCCATCTATTGGAGGTCTCAAACGGCTTAAACAGCTGGATCTTAGTTATTGCGAACATCTTAGAGTACTTCCAGACAAGATAAACTTAGAGTCTCTTGAAGATTTCAAACTTTCTAGCTGTTCAAGACTAAAAAAGTTCCAGACTTTGTGGGAAATATGACATCTTTGGGACTACTTTATTTGGATGGCACTGGCATACGAGAAATACCACCATCATTTATGAATTTATCTGGTCTTTCCACATTGTCTTTCCGAGACTGCGAAAAACTTTCGAACCTTCCGAGTGATATGTGTAGTTTGTCAACTCTTAGATTTCTGCAATTATCAGGTTGCCACAAACTTAAGTAGCATGGAGTGTCTAGAGGAGCTTTATGCAGTTGGAACTACTATAACACAATTTTTCCTCAATCCATTTCCGAGGAGCATAAAGACCTTAAGAATTACTGGATCACAATTGCCCCTCAATCGATCTCTGATGGTCTCAATTATTCCTAGATATAGTGGACTCGTGCCACTTCCCATGACCAGCCCCACTGGACATCTCAAAGTATGCACCGATCCATTTGTGTTGATTATAACACTTGTACATGATTTCGACAACAATAGGAAGTGGATTGGGTATTCCATGTTTATTGACTATAAAGTAATTCAGCTTCCGGGTGAAATCCAAAGATATCCGGATTACCGGGAATTAATCAGGAACGCTTATAATTGGGTACCAGATTATGAGGAGGACGATGCTCTTTTGAACGGAGTGATGTTCAAGTGGATGCTTCGGCGTAATGGTGAAGTACCTGATCTTCAATCAATTCAAGGCCTACATTTTTTCGCTCCTGGAATCGTTGGGATGAATGAAGGGGAATTTGGGCTTATATACCAGCTGAGTGGTTTATGTAACAGTTCGTGGATTTGGATCGATTGAGAGAAATTACAACTTTTATCTCAAGCCGCGTTACAATACAAGACTTTGAGAAGGAGACCATAGGGACTACGGAGATCAAAAAGTGGGGGGCGATACGAGGATAACGCCTCAGAGTTCTTCAGTAGCATTGCTCCTCCTCGTTTGGAACAAGAATTCTATAGCCGTCTGTCAGCTTTCATCGACCTTCGTGTTCAAGGTATTATTTGTGAAATTATTACTCCCGCATGAGGTATCAAAGGTATTATTGTTGTGTTTATTATTAGGTATTCACTTGATTTACAGTTGAGATCTGAACTTCCTAAAAATCTTACACTAGATCACAACATTGACTCAAATTAATACTCTTATTTGCAACCTTTTTTTTCTTACTTCAGAATTCTTCCAGTCTTATGAGGATGCATGTGTTTAAGGAATTGTGTTTCCTTTCTTATCAAATCGTGCATGAAGCTATTCGATCTCTCTTTATGGTACTTAAAAATCTTGGAACTCGTTTTCAACGTTTATTGCTTTTGTTGTTACTTTATTAAATAGGAAACAATACATTTGGTTAAACTATCTAAATTTGAGTTCTAAATCTAAGTCGGCTTATATTAGCCTAAATTTCACCACAAGTCCCTAAATATGGTGTAGAAATTGCTATTGACTTCAAGTGGAGATTGCTGAAGTGTGAGGCTTGATCAATGAGGTAGAAGAAGCTCACCGGCTGGCCACTAGCTGCATTGTTACTTTTGGTTGTTCTTCTCATTCTACTCCCCGGTAAGTCATTATCCCTTTATAAGCTACTTCTTTTTATCTAATTAGTAAAAGAGACCCCACTAACTTCTTTCTGTGTATTTAATTTGGTGAATTCATATCTTTTTTTCCATAAACACCCTTCATTTGAAATTTTGTTCTTACTTTATAATTCCTCGTACTTTTTTTATCTATAAAATATAATTCAAATAATAAAAATTCTCTTTCTTATAAGTTAAGTTTTTTAATGAGTGGGAAATTCACATATATTAGAATCAAGGTCTTGAGTTCGAGACTTGACTCCGTACTTCATCTCAATTTCAATTAAATATTAAATGTGTTGGACCTCTCAATTAAAGGAGAGTCCAACCCACACGTGAAGGGAAGTGTTAGATTCACAAAATCAAACTATGATGATTATATATAATATTGTTGATCCAAACCCAGCTGTTAATTTGATTTATTTTGCTGGTTGCCTCCTATATTGCTGCGGGGAGTGAAGATGTAGAAACAATGGTGTCACTGGCAAGACGAGTCATTGAGTTCATCACAGTCGAGGAAGGCAATGTCACTGCTTACTAAAAACTATTTGCTTCCCCTGTTTTTAGAGTCGCTGTATTACATTCTTTTGATTGCATTGAAGTCCTAGAAAAATCAGTTTAGAGAACATACTAAATGGCATTGAGAGGCTTCTGCTTCTAAACCTATAAATCAGTTTAGAGAACCTTCTCCCTCATGTAAAAATATTGGTGATTGTTGCTTATTAGAGGAATCGAATTATTTACACAAATAATCACTTCTTCGGGTAAAGTGGATTATTATTAGTTATTTTGTTGGTATTTTTGAAAGGAGTTCGCCCCATATCATTGGAGTGAAAGAACAGCCAACGACTAGCTAGCAATGAGAATCTTAGTACTTTGGAATTCGTTAGTCATGGATAAGATTCATATGCCACACATCGATGATCAATATAAAGATAAACAGAAAGCTAAATCTTCCTCGCCCCTGCCTTCACAACCACCTAATTGGTCGCCCCGCTGGTCGCCATTGCCTTCTATCTTGTTGTCCTCTGCACCTGCTTGAAAAAATTTACACTAATAGAATATTGTCAGAAGGACTCATTCGAGGGAGCTAGATCTCCATGCTTGCTGGAATGCACTCGATGATTCAACAGCTTTTCAATAAATACATTAATATCTCACTACTAGAAAATTGACTTTTAGTGACGAAATTCGTGACGAATTGAATTTCGTCACTAACAGCTAATTTTAAGTGACAAAATGCTATTTTTGTCACCAATTTCGTCACTAAGGTTTTATCTGTGACGAAATAAAATTGTTGTCACTAAAAGTTAATTTTTTGGTGACGAAAAGTTTCGTCACACACCGATCGATCGGTCATAAACCGATCGATCGTTAATTTTGTGACGAAATGCTCCGTCACTACATGCAAAGAGTTTAGGCGACGAATTTACATCGTCACTCATACCGATCGATCGTTGTTTATAAACCGATCGATCGTTTATTAAAAAACCACGTGGGTTTAAAAACAGATCGATCGTTCATATGAACCGATCGATCGGTACAGTAACCGTCTGCAAATACGAAAGGTGGATCGATCGGCACAATATGACGATCGATCGGTAAGCGTAACCGTCACTTTTTCGAATCGCCGTTCGATGACCGGGTGGGCAATCGATCATAGTTTTAACGAATGGAAAGACGCCACGTGTTAGAACATAGCGATAGATCGGCACGAACGATTATATGAAACCGCCAAAGTCATTTTTACCGGTTATCTCTCACAAAAATCTCTCGAATCCTCTTAAAGTGCAAGGAGCCATTTCGTGCTGCATTGTCTTCCAAAGTGTGTGGAATCATCTTTCATTGTCTTCTATGTCAAAGGTACGTACTTATATTGTTTTTTAAGCAATATTAAGCAGTTGTTCACTAGCGAATTTTTAGTTTACGTGTTCTAATTTGCTATATCATCCATTAGGTCCGTAAAATGTATTTATTTTATTTTTGATGTATGTTTTAAGAGTTTAGGATTGTTTTGGGATCAATTTTGGGTGATTTTGGGCCTGTTTTGGGATTTTATAACGTCTGTGTGTATTCGTTCCCGTAACGATCGATCGCCTCCATAGGCGATCGATCGCTATATAAGTGTTAGGTCAAATGATCGATCGGTTAAATTCACCGATCGATCGCTGAATTTGGTACGGAGCGATCAATGCTTTATTTGAGCGATCGATCATTTTCATCGAAATTGTGCGTTTCAATTCGGGACGATCGATCGTTTATATAGACGATCGATCGGTATTAATCGATCGATCGCTTAAACCTAAGCGATTCATCGGTAAGTTTAATGTGAAGCGCAGCGTTTTGATTAACTGACGATCGATCGTATTTGTGGCGATCGATCCCTTAGTGATACTGTGCGTTTGGTTGCATGGACGATCGATCGTCTGTGCACTAAAACGCGTCATTTTACCAATGGTGTTCAATCGGTGAAATGTATTGATCGATCGCCATTAGTGCAAGAAGATATTCTATTAAACTCTCCTCTATCTAAAGCACAATATAATATGTTCATAGCTCTTGCATCTAGAGAGATTTTCTTTTTGTCTAGGTCACTATATTCATTTTCTTTTTTGAGGGTTTCAACCTCTCCAACTTTCTTTGTGGGAATATGTGGAC
>RXIC02000131.1:0-47281 GCA_003952965.2 Morella rubra | reverse complement strand
AAGATTTAGTATGGACAACTCAAAACCTATGAGCACACCTATGAGTCCATCTACAAAAATGAAAAGGATGAGAAAGGTAAGGATGTAGACCAAACGAAATACGAGGTATGATTGGCTCCTTACTCTATCTTACTGCTAGTAGACTGATATAATGTTTAGTATATGCATGTGTGCTAGATTCCAATCTTGTCCTAAGGAATCTCATCTCTTGCGGTTAAAAGAATTTTTAGATATATTGTTGGCACTCAAAATCTTGGTTTGTTTTATCCCAAGAGTGTTTAATTTAATTTACAAGGATACTCGGATGAGGATTATGCTAGTTGTAAAATTGATAGAAAGAGTACTAGTGGTGCATGCCAATTTCTTGGACCCTCACTAGTCTCTTGGTGTTGTAAGAAACAAAATTTTGTGGCTCTATTAACCACGGAAGCTGAGTATATTGCCATGGCAATTGTTGTGCACAAGTATTGTGGATGAAACAACAATTGGAAAGATTTTAATCTTCATTATTCTTTCATCCCAATAAAATGTGACAACACCAGTGCGATTAATCTTACTAAAAATCCAATTCAGCACTCTAGGACAAAACATATTGAGATTAAGCATCATTTATTCGAGATCATGCTCAAAAAGGGGATATTGTACTTGAGTTTGTAAATACCGACCTTCAATTGGCAGACATTTTCACAAAACCCCTTAATGAGGATAGATTTTGCTTTATTCATCAAGAAATTGGAATGAGATTTCCTTTGGATTAATTTGGTGATTTGTGCTTGATTTGTCATATTAATTATGTTATTGATTGCATTGGACATGTTCTGATTTGTGTTTAAATTGCTCTCAGTTCATTTCCTATTAAAATCATGCTTACTCCTTGTGAAATTATTGCATGTATTCTTTTTTGCATGACATGTGTCAACACTTGGTAAAACAAGTGTCACACTTCTGGTATTTTCATGGCTGTTTTCACTGGAGAAGTATGTGTCGACACCATACATTCATGTGTTGACACATAAGACTTCCTCCCGAGAGCCTTTTTAAAATGCATTCTGGGCATGTGCAATGTGTTGACACATTGAGCCAATGTGTCGACACATCTTTCGGGTGCACTGTTTCAAAAATGGGAGGGACACATGTGCCATATTTATACTCTTTAGGGCAAAGGGGTCGGCACTTTATTTCTCCCCATCTCATAGAACTCCTTTTCTCTCCCAAACGGGACGAAATTCTCTCTCCCTCACATATTCCGTTTGCCCACTGCCTTATTCAAAAATTCCACCTGCGATAGCCTTTAAACTCCTCGCCTTGCCTCTGCCGTGATGTCTTCCAGCCGCTCCAAGCGTCCTTCTCATCAAACGCCCTCATCTGTCAGTTCAAGGACACGTAAGAAAGGGAGAAGCACTGAGGAACCCGCTCCTACTCCAGAGGCCTACATTTATAGGTCAGGGCTTTGTAAAAATTTTCGTTCAAGATTATAGAAACCGAAAGTCATTGCTGGTCGTTGGGCAGATTTTAAATGGTTTAGTGAAAGTGGTTTTGATTTTAAGGAGATGTTTGAATATCAGGGATGGGTGTTCTTGTGAATTTGAAAGTAGATTGCTATGTGTATTTGGTAAAGTTGGTTTATGCAAACTTTCAATATTCAATATCTGATGATGCCAATAGCTATGTGAATGGAAAACAACTTGATTTGTCAGTTGCTTCTTGAATGCTTTGGCCTCTGCCCCTAATGATGGAAAGAAGTTCTTTGATGCCTATGGATGGATGGGTATGTCTGAAGTTGAGCCAATAGATATTCTTCCGAGTTGTGTTGGATAATCCAACCCTCAGTGAAGTGATTAGACCCACTGCCAGTGATTGTCAATACATAGAAGGATTTTGCATCATATGGTTAACAATATCATTTTGCCACGGACTGGGAAATTTGAGTACATCACATTCCTAGAATTGTTTGTATGTACTGTCTGATCACTCGGACTCATACGAATCTTGGCCATCTCATGCTCAATCATATGAAAGCAGCCACTGAGAAGAAGAAACAAGGGCTCCCTTATGGGATGTTTTTCGCTCACATGTTTCATGCCCTTGAGGTTGATATGACAGGGGAAGTTAGAGAAAAACCCAAAGAATCTAAGGAGTATAACAAGAAAACTCTTAGGTTGATGGGTTTTATGCAAAATGAGGGTGGAGAATGGGTTAGGAAAGGTGTTGTGACACCTCACAAAGAAGGAGCAGGGGGTTCTGAATCTGAAGAAGAGAGTGAAGATGAGGAAGAGGAAGCAACTGCAAGAACCAGAAACACCTCCACCGATTGGATATTCCTCACGAAGGGCCACTGGTAGTTCTCATGAGCCTCGGTTAATTCCTTGAAGCTTCCATGGATGAGATAAAGGAAGAACAGAAGAGATTGGGCAAGAGTATGGAGAATGGCCACCTGTATGCAGACGGGGTTTGAAGATATTAAGAAGATACTTGGTGCTCATATAGAGCATTTTGGGACTCTTGATAAGGATGTGAGGCAACTTAAACTTCGAGTCCACAACAACATCCATGTGGCTAGCAATGTGATTAAGGAAATAGTGGATACTGTCAAAGTCGCTGCTGAAGACGTTCTCTAAGCCAACGAGATCCACCTGGATGAAGATAGGAATCTCCGTCCTCGGGTCATCAAATGAACATATTGGTTCTCTACTACTTGGGTCAACTGGCTGAAGAAGTTTGATGTTGATCATCAGCCTCCTCCTTTTGATTCTCCATAGCCTTCACCCTTGACTTTCCCCTTATCCTATTTTTTTTTATGATGCCAAAGGGGGAGAAATTAGTGACTATGCTGACTTCCTAGCCTTTATAGAGGACATTCCATTTTGTACTTATCTTAGTTTGTCCTCTTATGATTGTATGCATTTGGTTGACTAAAAACCTTGACTTGCTTTATCTAGTGGATATCTATGTTCATTTATATGTCTCCATTGGATTATTTTATTATGCTCATATCTGCTGTTTTCTAATGGTGATCATAAGGGATTTGGGAAGTGCTTATCTCTTTGCACTTAAATGTGGACATTTGAGTTTTGCTTTACAGGTAGTATTCCTAACTTTCTTTTGGTATCAATATTTGAAGTCTTGTGTTCTGATTGATAAATTTGAAGTTTGGGAAGTTTGGAGGAATGTTTATAGAAGTGTTTTTACTTGTTTTTCAATTTTGGGAAACCTCCATTTACAAAGGAAACTCTTGCAAAATTTTTGTAAAATCTTAAAGTCCTTTTTGCTAAATATGTCATGAAAAACTCCTGCTTGTTCTCAGGGGGAGTTTTTCTATTTGTTAGCAAATTGTTGTTTTTTAAAATGGTTTTGTCATCATCAAAAAGGGGGAGATTGTTAGCCTAAGGTTGTTTGCAAACAATCCATAATTGATTTTGATGATAACAAAAATTCTAAGTTTTGAAAACTTTTAGATTTTACCTTGTCAATCCACTATTTTCTAAGATATATTTTAAAGGATTGAGGTTATCTCACAAAAATATTTCTAAGTGCACTTGAACACCATTACACAAGTTGATAAAATCAATTTTTCATATTGTAGGTGTTTAAAGATGAATTGGAGTGAAAATGACACTTTCAAAGTTGCTGAAAAACTCTCCAGCACTTATAGTGTCGACACATTGAAGACTAGTGTCGACACATTGCACTGTCTCCTGAGATAACTGACTTCAGATCAAATCTTGTCAAATTTTGTCAACACATTGCACTGAGACACCTCGGAGATAGTAATGGGGACCTTGGGATATTGTATCAGTATCTCGGAATGTTTGTGGGAATATCGAGAAAATGTATGGACCTCGGGATGTTTGGAATGAGCACTTCGGAAATTATAATGGAAAAGCTCGGAACTCCTTGGAAATGAAAGTAGAAAAGCAGACATCTCGGGAGCACCTCGAGATGGTCCTTGGAAATCATAAAGGAAAAGCTCGAAGCACATCGGGAACACCTCAGGGACACCTCGAAGCTCGGAAATGGTAATAGGAAAGCACACCTCGGAGCACCTCGGAATAGTCAGTAATACAAATGGAGCTCGGGAAGTAACCGGATAGATACCTCAGTTTGTAAAGAGGACAGGTGACAAACCGAGATAGATACCTCGGTCAGTAAAGGGGACCTCGGCTTAATGATGAGATGTACACATTGCAGTCTACCTAGGCTAGTAAAGGGGGACCTCGGGATAATGAAGAGACGTCGGACATTGCACTTCCGAGAGCTCTTCCAGATCAACTCATGCTGATTATGCGCCGACACATACCACGATTTTTTGCTGAAATCCTGGAATGTTGACAGCTCCCCTCCAACGACTCTTTTAAAATCCCAGATGACCGTTGAAGTCAAAAGTGGTATAAATAGAAGAAGAAGAAAAGAAGAAAACAACTCTCTTGCGATTCAAATTGAAATTACTCTATAACCTAACTTCTAGAGAGAGAAAGTGCCTTGAAGAAGAGAGAAGACTACTCATACTGAGAAAGCTTGTTATTCCCCTACTAAACTTCAGCTTTCTACATACTCTTGTCCTCGTGTGCACCTTTGTACTTTCCACTTGCTTCATACGGCTTTAAGAGCCAAATCGTTGACATTCCATTTTGTACCCATTCTTTGTAAACACGTGAGTGTTGGGTAAACACTTGTCCTACTTGTGATAGTAGAAGAAATCCCTTGGGTTTTGGGATTTGTGAAAGAGTTAAGGCATGAGCTCGGAAAAACGCTTTGTAAAGGTTCCTTAGCACCCCGGAAGCTAAGGTGTATTTACTATTTGAAGAATAGTGAAGGAAGCCCAAGGAAGTAAATAGCCTTGGGGTGGACGTAGGCAAGAGTTGGCCGAACCACCTAAAAATACGGTGTCATCTCTCTAACTCTATCTCTTATTTTTTCACGCTCATATCACTGCCCTTTGTGTTCTATGCTTTATTGTTATATTGCTCAAATTATTTTAAAAAGGTTTTAAAATTTATTAAAAACCCAATTCACCCCCCATTCTTGGGTTGTTATTTAGACTTTCATATTGTATTTTTGTTCCAATTCTTTTGAATTAAGCAGTTGCCGAATATTTGCAACACGTCGACTAATCTATTGGTTTTGATTATCAGGGAACTGATGTGTAGAAGGCATAGTTCTAAACTTGCCTATTCATATAGAAGAACGATTGAGTGTCAAAGCATTTTCACAGATGAAAAAAACTAAGAATTCTCAAGATTGGCAGCAAAAATATTATTGAGAACTTCTGAGCAATTAAGCACTATTGAATGGGATGGAGATGCTTTAAATTCCATGCCGACCATAGAGTTGCGCCTTATGAAATGGTTTGGATTTCCTTTTTTATCTTTGCCTATGGATTTCAATGCAGACAATCTCGTTGAACTCAACATGCGTGGTAGCAGCATCAAACAACTGTGGAAGGGAAATAAAGTAAGATTTTCATATCATGTGATGTACATTGTTCCTCTTCTGCTCTTTTTGTCTTTTTAAGTTAATAAATATTTATTAATCTATACCAGAGTTTAGGTAGCTTGAAACGCTTGGACTTGAGTGTTCAGAAGCTTGATGGAAACACCGGACTTTTCCAAAGCCCAAAATCTGGAGATGATAGACCTTGAAGGTTGCAAAAGTTTGACTAAGGTCCACCCATCATTGGAGGTCTCAAACGGCTTAAACAGCTGGATCTTAGTTTTGCGAAATCTTAGAGAACTTCCAGACAAGATCAGCTTAGAGTCTCTTGAAGATTTCAAACTTTCTAGCTGTTCAAGACTAAAAAATTTCCAGACTTTGTGGGAAATATGACATCTTTGGGACTACTTTATTTGGATGGCACTGGCATAAGAGAAGTACCACCATCATTTATGAATTTATCTGGTCTTTCCACATTGTCTTTCCGAGACTGCGAAAAGCTTTTGAACCTTCCGAGTGATATGTGTAGTTGTCAACTCTTAGATTTCTGCAATTATCAGGTTGCCACAAACTTAAGTAGCATGGAGTGTCTAGAGGAGCTTTATGCAGTTGGAACTACTATAACACAATTTTTCCTCAATCCATTTCCGAGGAGCATAAAGACCTTAAGAATTACTGGATCACAATTGCCCCTCAATCGATCTCTGATGGTCTCAATTATTCCTAGATATAGTGGACTCGTGCCACTTCCCATGACCAGCCCCACTGGACATCTCAAAGTATGCACCGATCCATTTGTGTTGATTATAACACTTGTACATGATTTCGACAACAATAGGAAGTGGATTGGGTATTCCATGTTTATTGACTATAAAGTAATTCAGCTTCCGGGTGAAATCCAAAGATATCCGGATTACCGGGAATTAATCAGGAACGCTTATAATTGGGTACCAGATTATGAGGAGGACGATGCTCTTTTGAACGGAGTGATGTTCAAGTGGATGCTTCGGCGTAATGGTGAAGTACCTGATCTTCAATCAATTCAAGGCCTACATTTTTTCGCTCCTGGAATCGTTGGGATGAATGAAGGGGAATTTGGGCTTATATACCAGCTGAGTGGTTTATGAACAGTTCGTGGATTTGGATCGATTGAGAGAAATTACAACTTTTATCTCAAGCCGCGTTACAATACAAGACTTTGAGAAGGAGACCATAGGGACTACGGAGATCAAAAAGTGGGGGGCGATACGAGGATAACGCCTCAGAGTTCTTCAGTAGCATTGCTCCTCCTCGTTTGGAACAAGAATTCTATAGCCGTCTGTCAGCTTTCATCGACCTTCGTGTTCAAGGTATTATTTGTGAAATTATTACTCCCGCATGAGGTATCAAAGGTATTATTGTTGTGTTTATTATTAGGTATTCACTTGATTTACAGTTGAGATCTGAACTTCCTAAAAATCTTACACTAGATCACAACATTGACTCAAATTAATACTCTTATTTGCAACCTTTTTTTTCTTACTTCAGAATTCTTCCAGTCTTATGAGGATGCATGTGTTTAAGGAATTGTGTTTCCTTTCTTATCAAATCGTGCATGAAGCTATTCGATCTCTCTTTATGGTACTTAAAAATCTTGGAACTCGTTTTCAACGTTTATTGCTTTTGTTGTTACTTTATTAAATAGGAAACAATACATTTGGTTAAACCTATCTAAATTTGAGTTCTAAATCTTGAGTAAGTCCCTCTCCTATATTAGCCTAAATTTTCCCTAAATATGGTGTAGAAATTGCTATTGACTTCAAGTGGAGATTGCTGAAGTGTGAGGCTTGATCAATGAGGTAGAAGAAGCTCACCGGCTGGCCACTAGCTGCATTGTTACTTTTGGTTGTTCTTCTCATTCTACTCCCCGGTAAGTCATTATCCCTTTATAAGCTACTTCTTTTTATCTAATTAGTAAAAGAGACCCCACTAACTTCTTTCTGTGTATTTAATTTGGTGAATTCATATCTTTTTTTCCATAAACACCCTTCATTTGAAATGTTGTTCTTACTTTATAATTCCTCGTACTTTTTTTATCTATAAAATATAATTCAAATAATAAAATTTTCTTTTTCTTATAAGTTAAGTTTTTTAAATGAGTGGGAAATTCACATGATATTAGAATCAAGGTCTTGAGTTCGAGACTTGACTCCGTACTTCATCTCAATTTCAATTAAATATTAAATGTGTTGGACCTCTCAATTAAAGGAGAGTCCAACCCACACGTGAAGGGAAGTGTTAGATTCACAAAATCAAACTATGATGATTATATATAATATTGTTGATCCAAACCCAGCTGTTAATTTGATTTATTTTGCTGGTTGCCTCCTATATTGCTGCGGGGAGTGAAGATGTAGAAACAATGGTGTCACTGGCAAGACGAGTCATTGAGTTCATCACAGTCGAGGAAGGCAATGTCACTGCTTACTAAAAACTATTTGCTTCCCCTGTTTTTAGAGTCGCTGTATTACATTCTTTTGATTGCATTGAAGTCCTAGAAAAATCAGTTTAGAGAACATACTAAATGGCATTGAGAGGCTTCTGCTTCTAAACCTATAAATCAGTTTAGAGAACCTTCTCCCTCATGTAAAAATATTGGTGATTGTTGCTTATTAGAGGAATCGAATTATTTACACAAATAATCACTTCTTCGGGTAAAGTGGATTATTATTAGTTATTTTGTTGGTATTTTTGAAAGGAGTTCGCCCCATATCATTGGAGTGAAAGAACAGCCAACGACTAGCTAGCAATGAGAATCTTAGTACTTTGGAATTCGTTAGTCATGGATAAGATTCATATGCCACACATCGATGATCAATATAAAGATAAACAGAAAGCTAAATCTTCCTCGCCCCTGCCTTCACAACCACCTAATTGGTCGCCCCGCTGGTCGCCATTGCCTTCTATCTTGTTGTCCTCTGCACCTGCTTGAAAAAATTTACACTAATAGAATATTGTCAGAAGGACTCATTCGAGGGAGCTAGATCTCCATGCTTGCTGGAATGCACTCGATGATTCAACAGCTTTTCAATAAATACATTAATATCTCACTACTAGAAAATTGACTTTTAGTGACGAAATTCTCGGTGACGAATTGAATTTCGTCACTAACAGCTAATTTTAAGTGACAAAATGCTATTTTTGTCACCAATTTCGTCACTAAAGGTTTTATCTGTGACGAAATAAAATTGTTGTCACTAAAAGTTAATTTTTTGGTGACGAAAAGTTTCGTCACTCACCGATCGATCGGTCATAAACCGATCGATCGTTAATTTTGTGACGAAATGCTCCGTCACTACATGCAAAGAGTTTAGGCGACGAATTTACATCGTCACTCATACCGATCGATCGTTGTTTATAAACCGATCGATCGTTTATTAAAAACCACGTGGGTTTAAAAACAGATCGATCGTTCATATGAACCGATCGATCGGTACAGTAACCGTCTGCAAATACGAAAGGTGGATCGATCGGCACAATATGACGATCGATCGGTAAGCGTAACCGTCACTTTTTCGAATCGCCGTTCGATGACCGGGTGGGCAATCGATCATAGTTTTAACGAATGGAAAGACGCCACGTGTTAGAACATAGCGATAGATCGGCACGAACGATTATATGAAACCGCCAAAGTCATTTTTACCGGTTATCTCTCCACAAAATCTCTCGAATCCTCTTAAAGTGCAAGGAGCCATTTCGTGCTGCATTGTCTTCCAAAGTGTGTGGAATCATCTTTCATTGTCTTCTATGTCAAAGGTACGTACTTATATTGTTTTTTAAGCAATATTAAGCAGTTGTTCACTAGCGAATTTTTAGTTTATGTGTTCTAATTTGCTATATCATCCATTTAGGTCCGTAAAATGTATTTATTTTATTTTTGATGTATGTTTTAAGAGTTTAGGATTGTTTTGGGATCAATTTTGGGTGATTTTGGGCCTGTTTTGGGATTTTATAACGTCTATGTGTATTCGTTCCCGTAAAGATCGATCGCCTCCATAGGCGATCGATCGCTATATAAGTGTTAGGTCAAATGATCGATCGGTTAAATTCGCCGATCGATCGCTGAAATTGGTATGGAGCGATCACTGCTTTATTGAGCGATCGATCATTTTCATCGAAATTGTGCGTTTCAATTCGGGACAGATCGATCGTTTATATAGACGATCGATCGGTATGTTAATCGATCGATCGCTTAAACCTAAGCGATCATCGGTAAGTTAAAATGTGAAGCGCAGCGTTTTGATTAACTGACGATCGATCGTATTTGTGGCGATCGATCCCTTAGTGATACTGTACGTTTGGTTGCATGGACGATCGATCGTCTGTGCACTAAAACGCGTCATTTTACCAATGGTGTTCAATCGGTGAAATGTATTGATCGATCGCCATTAGTGCAAGAAGATATTCTATTAAACTCTCCTCTATCTAAAGCACAATATAATATGTTCATAGCTCTTGCATCTAGAGAGATTTTCTTTTTGTCTAGGTCACTATATTCATTTTCTTTTTTGAGGGTTTCAACCTCTCCAACTTTCTTTGTGGGAATATGTGGACCATTCAATATGCATAACCATAAATCATAATCAATAGATTGAAAATAAATATTCATCCTAACTTTCCAATATGCATAATCACTACCATTAAAGAATGGTGGTCTAAGTGTGGAAAGTCCTTCAACTTGAGTGTTGAAGCTTGAAGTTGTCCATTCTAACTCAAGATTGTTAAATCTTGTATAACGAGCACCAAGCTCTGATACCAATTGTAAGTCCTAGGATTAAGGCAACCCAAGAGGGGGGTGAATTGGGTTTCCAAACTTTTTCGCTTTTAACCCCCAAAACCGTGTTTGCAAAGTAAAGTCTAATTTAGCACAAGTATATTAAAAAAACAAGTAAATAAGTGCTAAATGTAAGGAGTAGGGATAGAGAAGCAAACACATGATTTTTAGGTGGTTCGGCAAACCCGCCTACATCCACCCCTCAAGCTCCTTCACCGAGCCTTGAGGTTTTCCCACTATCTTCAAATAGCATACACTCTAGCTTCCGGGTGCTAGAGAACCGTACAAGTGTTTTCCCGGGCTTAACACTCAAACCCACCCAAGTGGTTTTTCGGGCTCACCACTCACAACCTAACCAAGCTTGAGATATACCCTCTCTAAGCTTCTTCTTTAGTGAACAACCTCACTAAAGGAATCACTTCTTTTGGATAGAAAGATTACAAGAATAAACTCTCTCAAAGAGTAGATATGAAATTGGAAAGCTCTATCTCTTGATTCACACAAAGACAAGGATATGAAAGTGTGTTTTGTGTGAATGATATGAGAAATATAGAATATGAAGGTTTGGAATATTCTCAAGTATAGAAATGATATGTGGGTTGTGTATTTATTTTGGACGTTATGAAGGTGTATTTATAGGCCACAAATGAAAACTAGCCGTTATAGCCGTTAGGGGTCGATTTGACAATTTTACCGTTGTACCGGTCGACCGTCATGTACCGGTCGACCGCTTCAACTAGCCGTTGCTCAACGGTCATAAAATTTGAATGCTGTCAAATTTTGTCTCATCAACCGCTTACATATAGCGGTCGACCGCTATAAATCATTTTCATAGACCGCTACAATTAAAAAGTCCATTTTTGAAGTTTTGAAATCCCGCTTCAAAAACCAACTTCCCAAAAGTATAACCAAGGCTTGGGAGTTTATATAGGGATGATTTGAAAACATTTAAAGCTCATTTTGGTTGTCAAACATGTGATAAGAAGATTATGCACGGTTTGAAAAATATGCAAGTGTGATTCAAATCCTTGTCAAAAGTGAAACTAAGAGTTACAAGGTTTATACCCTAAGGTCTTGAAACTTCACTTTTGAGCTCCTTGCATGTTCTTGATCTTCTTTCTTCTTGTCTTTGGCTCTTTCATCAAAACGTCTTTGTCTTTGAAGATGTCCGTTTTATAAACTTGGTCCATTTATTGAAATCATCAAAATCTCGATTGTGCACAAAAGCCAACAACGCAACGTCGCCTTGGTCTTGCTTCTGACGGTTTAATCCGTTCGGAAACATGAGCAATGCGTACAGTATTTGGCCGGTCGTTGTGTTTCCATATAATTTACCCCCATGGAGGTGTATGAAGGTCCCATTTTCACTAATGACTCTTCTGATTCCGGGTCGAAAGTCACCGGGAAATGATATAGATGTATATCTTCGACCCTTAGTGGAAGAGTTGAAACAACTATGGGAAGATGGAGTTGAGACACATGACGCTTCAGATGGGACAACATTTAAGATGCATGCAGCTTTGATGTGGACCATAAATGATTTTCCAGCATATGCCAATTTATCTAGATGGAGTACCAAAGGGAAGTTGGCATGTCCAACGTGTAATTTAGACACTGACTATAAGTGGTTGAAGCACGGAGAAGAATGTGTTATATAGGTCATAGGAGATATTTGACACCGGGGCATGCATGGAGATATGATGTGGATACGTTCGATGGGAAAGAAGAACATAGACTTCCGCCTGAGGAGTTAACTGGTGAGGACATATTGGAACAATTGACGCATGTCGGGAAGACTATCTTTGGTAAAGCGTCAGGGAAGAATAGGGGAAAGAAGAAACAATCGTCGGAACGTTTGAATTGGACGAAGAAGAGCATATTTTTCCAACTGCCGTATTGGAGTACATTAGGGTTACGGCATAACTTGGACGTGATGCACATCGAGAAGAACATATGTGACAACGTGATTGGGACGGTGATGAATATCGAGTTCAAGACCAGAGATTCAGCGGGTGCACGTAGAGATTTAGCTGAAATGGGGGTCAAAAAAGACTTGCACTTGGTGCATGACGGTCGGGTTGAATTGATGCCTCAAGCGGTGTATACTTTGATTCGGGAAGAGCGAAGGAGGGCCTGTGAGTGGTTAAAAGATGTGAGGTTCCCCGATGGTTATGCAGCTGAGATTTCACGTTGTGTGAATCTAGATGAGTTGAAGGTTTCTGGAATGAAAAGTCATGATTGTCATGTGTTCTTGCAGAGGGTTCTTCCAGTGATGATCCGAGGGTTGTTGAAGGAAGACGTGTGTGGCGCAGTGACTGAATTATGTTTTTTTTTAGAGTTGTGTTCTCGTACGTTGAAGATTTCTGTATTGCAGAGGATGTCAGAAGATATCGGGATAATTTTATGCAAGTTGGAAATGATTTTTCCACCGCTTTTTTTACAATAATGATGCATTTGGCGGTCCACTTACCGCGCGAAGCAATGCTTGCTGGACCAGTACAATACAGATGGATGTATCCAGTTGAACGGTTGATGGGTCGCTCGAAACGGAATGTGAAAAATAAGTCTCGTCCCGAAGGGTCGATTGCAGAAGCGTATATTGAGAATGAGTGTTCGACATTTTGTTCCCAATACCTCCGAGGGGTCGAAACAGTGTTTAATCGCAGAGATCGAAACTACGATTCTGACGGCGATCCCGAGATACCAGAAAGGTCATTGGATGTGTTCACTCAGAGAATTAGATTGCTAGGGGCTGGAAAAGGACATGACATAGACCGAACAGAGTTCAAGAAAGCTCGGTGGTTTGTGCTGAACAATTGCAAAGGCATCAGCAACTACTTAGAGTAAGTAAAATAAAATTTCATAGGTTTTCTATAATATACAGTCGTTGATTAACCTTATCATTACAGTGAACACATTTCTCGTATGCATGAGGAACAATTTCCGGATTGGTTCTTAGGGCGAGTAAGTGTTATTGACAAATAATTCAAATTAATTTCGTGTCTTTGTTTTTAATGACCTTCTAATATATTGTTGTAGGTTCAAAAATTACGTTCTCAAAATCCATGTACATCGTCGATGAATTGTATTCATTGGCACGTGGGCCTGATACACGAGTGATGCGTTATTCTGCATGTGTTATGAACGGATGTAGATATCATACAGTACAACGGGAAGAACGTCGGAGAACTCAGAACAGTGGTATTGTAGTACCGGATCACATGAGGGAAATCCAATAGAATTTTACGGAGCTTGTAGACATTTATGCCATGCAATACTTGCGGGAAAATACTATATATTTGTTTAAGTGTGATTGGTGGGACGTTGGAGATCACCGTGGAATTCGTATCGACGAGAACTTTAAGAGCATAAACACTTCCGACTGTGGTACTTAGAAGATCCATTTGTTTTGGCTAATCAAGCAAGTCAAGTGTTTTATCTAGTTGATAATCTGCATGGACCTACATGGCGAGTCGTGCAGAAGTTGTCGTGTAGAAATGCATATGACATTCCCGGCCTGGATCCGGATGGTGAAGTTGATGTAAACATTGAATCGGGAGCAGCCATCGCGAATGAAGCGTATCAAGAGGACGATGCCATTGACTTGTTTATAGACTTCCGACAGTTTAACCTTAATCCACTACGGAGGGATGACGTTACGCCAAACGTTATCCAAGCTTCTGAGGCAATTGATCGGCGGAAAAAAAGACGTATAGATAGTAATGATGTTTCGGAGGGGATGAAGCAGAAATTGAAGAGAATACGAAGAAAGTGGGGACGAAGATTCGTTCGAAAGTGATAGCGACTCTACTGAGGATGAGGCATCGGGCGATAACGTGCAAGAATCAGATTCTGATTAATAATTTCTTTCATGTATATTTTCTTTCTAATGTTGATGTTTGCTGAACTATTTTTACTGTTATTGTCTCTTTTACCATATCTTTATCGTTTATTTTGTTATGTCACAGCTTGTACGGTGAAATGAAGCGTGGACGAGAATTTCCTTCAGTTACTTCTGGACAGTTGCATTAGTTACTAGTATGAGTCCGATCCGAGTCCTACCCGAGCACTCCTTCTCCGAGAGTGAATGAAGGCATGAGTCAAGGCACGCCAGCTTGTCCTAGTAGTTGTGCATGTAAGAAATTATTCTAAGTTATATTTCAATTTTTTTAAGTTAACCGACCGACTAACTTTGTTAATTTTATTTTATGTAGCGACATCAGCTTCTAAACGTGGGCGAGGTAGGACACGTGGGGTCAGTTTGGAGAAGAGTCTTGGGTCGGGAAACTATCGGTGCATATCCCGGAGGGAGAGTGTGGAGGAGTGTCTTCCACTGCTGCCACTCTATCGACGAAGATTGGAAAGGATTCCGATCTCAGTTAAAGTGTTCCAGAAGTGAAGGAGTACATTATGGATGGTGTTGGTATGATTAAATTCGTTTTTTTTTATCATTGTAATATTGTATGTTTTGGTACTTATGCAGGACCACTTCGACCTTGACTACACCCGTCATGAGGACGTGAGGACGGTGGTCGAGACTATGATGACGGCACGTCGAACGCACCGCAACCGAATGCATGCGTATTTTAAGAAGTTCCGAGTAAAGAGGCGGCGTTGCTGAAGCCGCACCCTGATACCACAGAAGAACAGTGGAAGGAGTTATGCGATCTGTTCACCAGCGAAGCATTTATGGTACGTGATTACAAAAACCCGTTGCTTAAATATTACATTCTTTTAATATTTAATTACTTAAAATATCGCAGAAACGAAGCGAGCAAAATAAAAAGAATAGATCAAAGTTGACTGTGAACCACGCTGCTGGTTCGCGCTCGTTCCAGCGCACACGAGCTTGCATGGTAAGTTAACAACTAAATCTTAGACTTTATTGATATTGTTTGTCAATAACTTTATGCTATTGTCATGTAAAATCAAGAAAGCGGCAATATCAATCCTGCAGAGCTATAAAGAATTATACAAACAAAGATGGGATTTGGACCTCGGAAGGAGCGAGAGAAATTTTATTATTTTAATATACTTTATGTAATTTATGTATAGTTTATCTATTAATGTTTCTGGTAATTATTGTCATTTTTTCAGAACGGATGGATGCCTTCCAGCGTCAGTGTGATTTAGAAGGGAAGACTTACACCGAAATTGAAGTATATTCCGAGATATTGGGCAAGAAGTCGGGATATGTTCGGGGATTAGGACGGGCGGTTAAGCCTCCGCCTTCATCAACTTTGACTACACAGTCTTCTGATCTACAGCACCAGCTAGCAAAGGCAAGGGATGAGATAGAGGCGATGAGAGCTGCTAGAGAAAAAGACTTGCAAGAATTTGCGAAGAAGCAAGCTGAGATGGAGGCCACGCTGAGGGACCACCGTGAGGAGCAGCAGGTGGAGCAGAGCGCATCCGGTTGGAGTAGGAGGAGCGCATGAAAAGGGAGCAAGAGCGCATGCGAGTGGAGCACGAGGAGCGCATGCAAAAGGGAACAAGAGCGCATGCGAAAGGAGCAAGAGCGCTTACGGGCAGAAATATCGAAGGAACTGGAGAAGAAAATGTCCTCTGTAATGGAGAAGAAAATGAGCGAAATGTCAAAGCGACTATTCAGCCAGTTTGGGGGTTCAAAAAGGTAGATGCATGTATATTGTAATAACTTTTTAATTATGTATTATTACGATATTATTTTCGATTTAATTATGGATCACTATATGTTATTATTGATATTTATTAATGTGAGTATTGTATTATTATTATAAAATGTACGTATTATATAATATTTTCTGTTATTATTGTTTTAAAACAAAAAAAAATTTCTGTTACCACCGTTCGATCGGCATATTCAGCGATCGATCGGTTGTTGTTCAACCGATCGATCGTCAATACAACTGTTCGATCGATAATATTAAAATGCCAAAATTACTGATCGATCAGTAAAATAAATGATCGATCGTCTATGTGCAAGCGATTAGTTGTACTATAAGCGACCGATCGGTGTAGAAATAGACGATCGATTCTCCTACAAAACCGATCGATCATCCAATATCACCGATCGATCGGTTTAGAAATCAACGTTCCATCGCTGAATTAAATGACCAATCGTCCATGGCATAATGATCGATCGTGATACTTAAGTGATCGATCGCTTATATAAAGCGTCCGATCGTCGTTGCTGAAGCGATCGATCGTCTATTTCTTACCGTGCGATCGTTTAAATGTGTCGATCAATCACCAATACGTAACCGATCGATGTCAATACGTACCGTTCGATCATCTCAAATGTATACTGATCGATCTCCTTTCCAATCGATCCATCACTTCGTTTTCACGACCGATCGCAAAATTACCGATCGATCATTATATTTAGTGACGAAAAATTTCCGTCACTAAAAACTTTTCGTGACGAAATTCGAATTTCGTCACGAAATACATTTTGTGACGCTCATTCGCTGACGGAGCTCGTGACGAAAAAATTTCGTCACTAATACTTTTGTGACGAAATGTTGACTTTTAGTGACAAAAGTTTTTGTCACTAAAAGTCAATTTTTTTTTGTAGTGTCTTATCAAAATAAATGCTACCCAACCTATATTATTCTATTTCCTTTCAATAATCAAGTTTATTTTTTCTCAAATAAATAAGACTATATTGTAGATTCAGAGGCTTGAGAAAGAAGATCTTCAAAATTGTTTTTCCTCGTCCTTGTTTAGGTTTGTCTTACATTTTATTGGATCTTGTTTCTCAGTATAAATTGAGGAACAGAGCAGTGGTTCATTTTGAAGAACAGAACAGTGGTGCTGGTGCGTAGATGGCGTTTGGACCAACTCCCCTATATACTTGGCAAGACAGCGTCAGCGTTGCTTGGTAAGGTTTTCAGGAAGATAAGCAAAGGCTCAATAAAACTAAGAATGTATTGTTAAATTTGGATTTTGACGGAGACAAAAGGTCCGTATCATCAAAGTTGTTTTTTATGGAGCCAACTGGGACAGGGGAGCAGACTACCATAAGCTCCTGGACTTTTTGCCACCAGGCTAGAATGTGCTCCTTCCATCTCCTCTGTACCATTTGCAACAGTTACAGTGTATCTAGAATTTTAGTCTGATGCACAAATTCGTTTCTAGCATGCCCCACAGTATACATAATAATAATGGCAGCCAAAAGAGCGAATTCCTCTGTTCAGCTTCGCTGATTCTCAGCTGCTGACATGTATACAGAATGATCTTTATCCATTCAGAAATAGATTCAAACCTTAAAGGTTCCAGATTAATAGGCCACCTAGTTTCTCTCCAGCTTCACTTCGAGACTTTTCGCAGAGGTCATGAGGGATTATTAAAATACGACAATTAGATGAACTGGAGGATTAGACGTAAGAAAATTAAACAAAGATAAGAATACGGTCCTTTATCGATGGCTGGAAGTTGACTCCAGCTGGGACACAGAATAGAAAAACACAAATAATGGAGAATCAATTGATTATTCTAATGGAGCCACTAGTCCCGTCAGAATTCCGCGAATTACGCCTTGATAGGCTGACTTGTGCACCCACCTAGAAGTTTCATAACGTTGACAATTTCACTGGATATATCAGTAACCTCTTTGTTCCGATTCTCTTCCGTTCCTGTACTGGCATTGACTTAAACAAGCACTCAAGTCAACAATAGCGTCCATGATCACTCCAATAGCCTCGCCATCTTTTCCTTCCTCTTCTTCAACAACTCGTTAGATTTATGAAGTTTTCCTTAGTTTTCATGGCGAAAGACACCCGCAAGAGTTTTACAGACCATCTTTATGTGCTTTGAAACGGAAAGGCATTCTAGCCTTTAGCCTAGAGACCTAAAATTTGGCGAGCTCTAATGCAACATCAGCTAAATTGAGCTTCAGCTACACTTTGATTAGATCATGTTCAATTAAAAATGGACAAGGGGTTGCTATTTCCGGAGAAACTGCGATACAAATCTACGAATAAAAGTTTACTAGTTCTGTAGACCACATTTAATTTTTATTATATAAAACAGCATTTTTAAGTAAATATCTATTAAAATTTTATTTTTTATTATATAAAAAAATAAAAAATAAAAAGCCTCACTTTCAATTTTTTCCTTAGACCCTTTTTTTGTTTTTTGAGCCGGTCCTGCTCAGCAGGGGACTTTGGGCTTTGATGGGGCCACTTCTATTGGAATACGCGTTGATGGTGATTTTTTTACCTACGCAGTATGGGTCAAAAATTAAAAATAGGAAAAGTCATCGTTCCTTAAGATCTTTCGCTTTTTGTTTTCTAATATTTTTGTTGTTTTCTTCCATTTTCTTTTCTCTCTTCTCTTCTTAAGGATTTTATTTCAATTTTGTCTCTTATTTTATTTTATTTTATTGTCGTTCATTCAAGTTTCTGTGATTTCATATTATTTCAATGATTTGAGGGCCATCCATTTTTTAGAATTTTTACAAAATTTTGTCTATTTTCTAATTTAATTTGATTTGTGTCTCCTTATTTTGTATTTTCTGTAATTTATTTTAGAACAATGAACGACTTCAAGTGTCCCTCATTGCTGTCTGGGCTTTGAGGGAAATTTTCATTGGAATAATGACGGCACTTTGAGAGCAAATTTTGAGAAAAATAAAAATAGGAAAAGTCATCGTTCCTTAAGATAAACCGAAAACTTTTCAAATAAAAGAGATAGTTCTTCACTTAAATTTTATTTCAATTTTGTTGTCGTCAAGTTTCTGTGATTTCATATTATATGATTTGAGGGCCATCCATTTTTAAATTTTTACAAAATTTTGCCTATTTTCTAATTTAATTTGAATTAATTCAATTTGTGTCTCCATTTTTCCAATGAACGACTCATATTGCTGTCATGATTCTTCACCTCCAAAATTTTCATTGAATGGGACTGGGCATCTTTGATAAATGAAAATTTTGAGAAATTATAAAAAATTTTGGGATCCTGTACGAAAATTTAGAGAGAATGAATTTTTATAAGAACTTATGAAAACTGAAGTGAAAATTTTATAGTATGGTTGTGTAGATTATAATAAATTTTGTAGTGAAAATTCTTCACCTCTCTCTCTTAGACACCAATTCAGACACCTCTCTGGAGACAATGAATAAATTATAATAACGTCAACATGATTTAGACATGTAATCTTATCTTTGACTTGATCTATCTCTCCTAACCTTATCTTTGACTTGTTCTCTCTCTACATTAATGTCACCGATTAACGCTGTGGCTTTGTGTGAAGGCTTTATGAGAAAAGAGAAGTAAAAGGTAAAAAAAAAAAATCAGTTTAGAAAGATAGCGCAATATTGTTAAAGGTTAGGAAAAGTATAATCTTGAAGTTGAAATTAATTGAAACGGATTGAGTTAAGTACTTACAAAGATATGGTCTCAGAGGGTAACGAAAGGGCAGTAGTACTAGTTCATTCTTAGAACCTTAATTTGAGAGTAATTAACGATACATTAAATTAAAGGAAAAAAGTCATAGTTAGTCCCATATTTATAGGACAAAATTAATTTCGCACCCGCTATAATCAAAACGGTGATTTGAGCCCGTTATCTTTTGAAAAATATCAATATACGCCGTTCCAAATTAGACATTAAATCAAGCTGAAAAGTATGCAAAATGACCAAATTGCCCCTCAAAAATAAAATTTTAAAAAAATTATAAAAAATTTAAGAAATAAATTAAAAATAAATAGATTATTGAAATAGAGTTCAATAGTTTTATTTTAAAAATATTACTGTTATTTTTAATTTAATTTTTAAATTTTTTTAGTAATTTTGTTGTGAGGGATATTTTGGTCATTTTACATGCTTTTCAGTCTGACTTAACTCTTGATTTGGACTGAAAACGTACATTGATGATTTTCAAAAGATAAAGGGCCTTAAATCACCGTTTTATTAATAATGGCTATGAAATTGATTTTGTCCTATAGATACCGGGCTAACTATTACTTTTTCCCTAAATTAAAAAAAAAAACTATGTAATTATAAATGATACTTGCTTTTAATGTGTAGATGTTTCGTTTACACAATAAATGTGGTAGGGATCAAGGAGAGGGAAGAGAAAGACGGAAATAAGCAAAGAGGTAAGAAGAACGTCAAAATCGGGGTTGCATGATTCCTCGACTTATATTTAAATAACCGGCCTTCTATCCTTATCCTATTTAAATAGGCATGTCGGTGCAATCATGATATTTCCTTTTGTTATCTTGTTGTTTTCTAGATATTTGTTTTGAAATTCTGTATAGCTCATGACATCGATAGCTAGCTAGGGGGCTTACCCACCATGTTTCTACTCATTTGGTAGGGGGTGATTCTCCTAGCAATTGCCTCCCCTTCCTCTCTGATAAGGAAATTATGACATAAGAAATATATCATATTTTTTCTTAAAAAAGAACAAGAATCTCAAGCCCATTAAATTTTTTATTTATTCATTTTTACCTCCACTCATTCTCGGCCCGTTCGTTTACAAAAGTATTCACTACAACAAAATGAGTTTTGGGTGTCAAAAGTTTTTGTCACCTAAAGTTAATAATTTGTCAGCAAAAGTAATTGGTGTCAAACAAATTTTGACACCTGGTTTGATAGGAGAAGCATGTCACCCTTATTTCTGAATGACAATTTGTGAGGTTCCTAAGGAAACAATGTCCGGACGCCAACTCAGATGTTCGGACGTTTTCATTTTGTGTGACATTATAAATAGGTCACGGATTCCTTGTTTTTTTCTTCGCATGTCACATGCGAACGTCATTGTATTACATGAAAAAATCAATTTCATCATGAAAACCCATGTGAACGTCTTTATTATAGAGTGAATTTATGTGTCAAAATGTAAATTTTGTAAGCAGATTCATCATCCGCACACCAATATACAACATGCGGACGCTTATTGTTTTTATCTTAAGAAAAAAGAAATTGCCATGAATATAATGTGCGAACGGCTCCAGAACATGCGGGCATTGCTTTAATAAGGACGTGAGAATGGTGGAGTTGAGTTCGGACGTTATGCAATGGTAACCCGTATAAACGCTTATTTATTGCATGCAGACGAGTAACATATCAACGGATGTCCAGATTTTATTAATGCGTCTGGACCGCTCTAAATTATAATAGGCAATCTTCAAATTTAATTTATTTAATTATGCATTTAATATGAAACACTATATTAAATATACAATAAAATTAATAATGGTCTACAAATATCTAACCAACATAATAGTAAATAAAATACATAATCAAAATCAAGTACATAATATAAAATATCAGACATAGAAATACAAAACAAAAAACATAATTATAAAGTCTAAAAAATTGGAGACTAACAAAGCATAAGTAAATAATAACAAAAATACATAAACCAGAGACTAGTCTGAATCATGACGACGAGCTGGATGGTCGAGATCTTGTCTGATGGCATCACGAACATGCTCCAACTGCTCCTTCGTAATATCCACCCATTGGATGAGTGTTCAGAGTTGTATCGAAATGTATGGAGAGACTGGTGCAACTGGGACACGTGTTCTCTCATAGAAATCAGTTTCATCTGCATAGCATTCAGCTCCTCCCTCAGACTCTTCTCCGTAAAAGCAAAATTAATCTCAAGAATGGTTAAGCGGGTAAGTAGCTCCATTACCATAGTATCTACCCAAGCTGGTTGCTCAGTCTGTACCTTGGCCATGGTTATACTTTTCCCATAACGATCCATGGCCAACCTAACAAAAATCGTTCAAACATCAACAAAAACCGATCAATGACCAGATCAACATTTACATACATTACGGATAGTCTAATCTTAAACTGTCCATAACTTGAACAATTTAGAAATTAACAAAATACATATTAAATAAATTTCATACAAAACCATTCGGACGGATTAATAGCCGTCCGCACTTCCAAAAACAAAAATTTTAGTCTGATGCACAAATTCGTTTCTAGCAAGCCCCACAGTATCCATAATAATAATGGCAGCCAAAAGAGCAAATTCCACTGTTCAGCTTCGCCGATTCCCAGCTGCTGTGATGTGTACAGAATGATCTTAATCTATTCAGAAATAGATTCAAACCTGAGAGGTTCCAGATTAATAGGCCACCTAGTTTCTCTCTAGCTTCACTTCAGGACTTTGCGGTCATGAAGGATTATTAAAATACAACAATTGCTTTGGGAGTCCCACTTTCAAATAGGTTGTGATGAACTGGAGGATTAGATGTAAGAAAATTAAACAAAGAGAAGAATACGGTCCTTTATCGATGGCTGGAAGTTACTCCAGCTAGTGGCTGCCATGATAGTTAGAAGACTCCAGCTAGTCCGACACAGAACTAGAAAATGACACGCCAATTACTGGCCAGTTTTCCTTAGATAGGCTGACTTTTGCACCCACCTAGAAGTTTCATCACGTTGACCATTTCACTTGCATATATCAGTAACCTCTTTGTTTTCCGATTCTCTTCCGTTCCTGTACTGGCATTGACTTAAACAAGCACTCAAGTCACCAATGGCGTCCATGATCACTCCAATAGCCACGCCATCTTTTCCTTCCTCTTGACTTCAACAACTCGCTGGATCCATGAAGTTTTCTTACTTAGTTTTCATGGCCAAGACATGCTTAGAGTTTTTACAGACCATCTTTATTGCTATTGAACTTTTTCTGCATTCTAGCCTTTATTTCTAGATGGCAGCCAAAAGAGCTGTTCAAAATGTTACAGAATGATCTCATTCAGAAATAGATTCAAACCGTTCCAGATTAATAGGCCACCTAAGCTTCACTTCAGGACTTTTCATGAAGGATTATTAAAATACAACAATTGCAATTAGATGAACTGGAGGATTAGATGTAAGAAAATTAAACAAAGAGAAGAATACGGTCCTTTATGATGGCTGGAAGTTGACTCCAGCTCAGAATAGAAAAACACAAAAATGGAGAATCAATTGATTATTCTAATACTAAGGGAGATAGGCTGACTTTGCCTAGAAGCGTTATTTCACTGGATATATCAGTAACCTCTTTGTTCCGATTCTCTTCCGTTCCTGTACTGGCATTGACTTAAACAAGCACTCAAGTCCAATGTCCATGATCACTCCAATAGCCTCGCCATCTTTTCCTTCCTCTTCTTCAACAACTCTATGAAGTTTTCCTTAGTTTTCATCAAGAGTTTTGACCATCCTTTGACCATTCTAGCCTTTAGCCTTAATTTAATGCTTTGAGCTTCAGCTACACTTGAGATCATGTTCAATTAAAAATTTGCTATTTAAATACAAATCGAATAAAATACTAAGACCACATTTATTTTTATTATTAAAACAGCATGAAGTAAAATCTTAAAAATTAAAAAGTTCAATTTTTTCCTTAGTGAGCCGGTCCTGCTCAGCAGGGGACTTTGGGCTTTGATGGGGCCACTTCATTGGAATACGCGTTGATGGTGATTTTTTGACCTACGCAGAATGGGTGAAAAATTAAAAATAGGAAAAATCATCATTCCTTAAGATCTTTTCCTTTTGTTTTCTAATATTTTTGTTGCCTTATTGGTTTTTTTTTTTTCTCTCTCTCTCTTTCTTAAGGATTTTATTTCAATTTTTTCTCTTATTTTATTTTATTGTCGTTCATTCAAGTTTCTGTGATTTCATATTATTTCAATGAATTCAGGGCCATCCATTTTTTAGAATTTTTACAAATTTTGTCTATTTTTCTAATTTAATTTGTATTTATACAATTTAATTCAATTCTGTGTCCCCTTATTTTGTATTTTTCTGTAATTTACTTGAGGTTTCTAATTTTTTTT
Source organism: Morella rubra (assembly GCA_003952965.2). NCBI lineage: Eukaryota > Viridiplantae > Streptophyta > Magnoliopsida > Fagales > Myricaceae > Morella > Morella rubra. The sequence goes on along the minus strand of RXIC02000131.1, from coordinate 23,263 downwards.
TCTTTGGTAGAACAATGAACGACTACACGCATGAGAGAAGACGATTGCTGTCATGACACAATTTTCAAAAAATCTTCACCTCCAAAATTTTCATTGCCAAACATAATGGGACCGGGCATCTTTGGCAAATGAAAATTTTGAGAAACTACCAAAAATTTTGGATCCGGTAAGAAAATTTAGAGAGAATGAATTTTTACGAGAATTTGTGAAAACTGAAGTGAAGTGAACATTTTGTAGTATGGTTGTATAGATTATAATAAATTTTGTAGTGAAAATTCTTCACCTATCTCTCTTAGACACCAATTCAGACACACTCTCAGTGGTGGAGACAATGAATAAATTATAACAACGTCAACATCTAATCTTATATTTGACTTGATCTATCTCTCCTTACCTTATCTTTGACTTGATCTCTCTCCTCATTAATGTCACCAATTAACGCTGTGGCTTTGTGTGAAGGCTTTCTAAGAAAAGAGACGCAAAAGGTAAAAAAAAAATCACTTTTAGAAAGATAAGCACAATATGTTAAACGTTAGGAAAAGTATAATCCTGAAGTTGAAACGGATTGAGTTAAGTACTTACAAAGATATGGTCTCAGAGGGTAACGAAAGGGCAGTAGTACTAGTCCATTCTTAGAACCTTAATTTGAGAGTAATTAAAGATATATTAAATTAAAAGGGAAAAGTTATAGTTAGTCTCTTTTTTATAGGGCAAAATTAATTTCGTACCCGCTATAATCAAAATCGCAATTTGAGTTTTAATCTTTTAAAAATCATCAATGTATCCTGTCCAAATTAGGTTAAATCAAACGGAAAAGTATGCAAAATGACAAAATGCCCCTCCAAGACAAAATTTAAAAAATAAAAAAAATTTAATAAATTAAAAATAAATAGATTATTGAAATAGAGTTCAATAGTTTTATTTAAAAAATATTACTGTTATTTTGAATTAATTTTTAGTAATTTTGTTTTGGAGGGACATTTTGGTCATTTTACATGCTTTTCAGTCAAACTTAACTCATAATTTAGACGGGGAGAATATACTGATGATTTTCAAAAGATAAAAGGGCTCAAATCACTGTTTTCATAATAGCAAATACAAAATTGATTTTGTCCTATAGATACGGAGTTAACTATTACTTTTCCCCTATTTTTTTTTTTTTTAAAAAAAATCGTACTTATAAATAATACTTGCTCTAATGCATAGTTGTTTCGTTTACGCAATAAATGTGGCAGGGATCAAGGAAAGGGAAGAGAAAGACGAAAATAAGCAAAGAGGTAAGTAAAACGTCAAAATTGGGGTTGGATGATAGCTCGACTTATATTTAAATAACCAGCCTTCTATCCTTATCCTATTTAAATAGGCATGTCGGTGCAATCATGATATTTCCTTTTGTTATCCTGTTGTTTTCTAGAGATTTGTATAGCTCATGACATCAATAGCTAGCTAGGGGGCTTACCCACCATGTTTCAATTCATCTGGTGGTAGGTGATTTTCCTAGCAATTGCCTTCCCCTCCTCTCCGATAAGGAAATTATGACTTAGGGCTTGTTCGTTTGGGCCGAATTTGGAAAATTCACATTCAACTAAAAAGAATTCCCACCGAACTTGACTTATTTGAGGATGCAGTTCATTAGTTTCCTATTTTGCCCTGGCCATATTTATACAGAATTACCAAAGTACCCTCCAGTCATGTGTTGCTTACATCAAAACCGAAGGGTAAAATGGGATTTTTAAAAACACATGGCCCCACATGATCTGTACATTAAATATTCGAACATGTGAATAGACAAAATACCCCAAATAATTTAACCAAGTTGAAGTTTTGGTTGAGGGCGACATTTAATAACCTGCGGTAGTTGTCTCCCCTCTTTTCCTGCATAGCCTGACAGCTTGTCAGTGAGATGCCTCGCGTCAAACACACAATTTGTCTTCTTGTTCTTTTCTTCTTTGTTTTTTTTTTCTCTTTATAAATGCATCAGTCACGTTTGTCTTCTTCTTCTTTTTTTATTTTTTAATACCTTTTATAATATTTTTATCGTAATAAAAAATAAAATAAATTCGAAATCATATTAATAAATATTATAAACAAAAAATATTATTTTACATTTTATATTCTTCACTCATCCCAATAAAAATAATCTACAAACAACAACTTTAAAAATCATCATTACTTTTTTTACACCTCAACAACTTATATACAAACACCAATACAACTCCAACATCACCTAAAAATTCTCAAAATACTTAAATCCTAAAAATCTCATCAAAACGAATGTGCCCTTAAGAAAGATATCATATTTTTTCTTAAAAAAGAACAAGAATCTCAAGCCCCATTAAATTTCTTATTTATTGATTTTACCCCCACTCATTCTCGGCATGTTCGTTTACAAATGTATTCACTACAACAAATGAGTTTTGGGTGTCAAAAGTTTTTGTCACCTAAAGTTAAAAATTTGTCAGCAAAAGTTATTGGTGTCAAAAAAATTTTGACATCAGTTTGATAGGAGAAGCATGTCACCCTTGTTTTTGGTGACAATTTGTGAGGTTCCTCAAGAAATAGCGTCCGGACGCCAACTCAGATGGTTGAACGGTTTTCATTTTGTGTGACAAATATAAATATGTCACGGATTCCTTGTTTTTTTCTTCGCATGTCACATGCGAACGTCATTGTATTACATGAAAAAATCAATTTCGTCATGAAAACCTGTGCGAACGTCTCTAATACAGGTTCGCACGGAGTGAATTTTCTGTGTCAAAATGCAAATTTTGTAAGCAAATTCATCATCCGCACCAATATACAACGTGCGGATGCTTATTGTTTTTATCCTAAGAAAAAAGAAATTGCCACGAATATAATGTGAACGGCTCTAGAACATGTGGGCATTGCTTAAATAAGGACGTGAGGATGGTGGAGTTGAGTTCAGACGTTATGCAATGGTAACCCATGTAGACGTTTATTTATTGCTTGCGGACGAGTAACATATCAGCAGATGTCCAGGCTTTATTAATGCATCCGGACCACTCTAAATTATAATACAAAATCTTCAAATTTAATTTTATTTAATTATGCATTTAATATGAAAGCATTATCTTAAATATAGGATAAAATTAATAATGATCTACAAATATCTAACCGACATAATAGTAAATAAAATACATAATCAAAATCAAGTACATAATATAAAATATCAAACATAGAAATACAAAACAAAAAACATAATTATAAAAACTGAAGACTAACAAAGCATAAGTAAATAATAACAAAAATACATAAATTAGAGACTAGTCTGAGTCATGACGACGAGCTGGATTGTTGAGATCTTGTCCGATGGCATCAGGAACATGCTTCAACCGCTCCTCTATAATATCTACTGATTTGATGAGTGTCAAGAGTTGTATCGAAACGGTATGGAGAGACTGGTGCAACTGGGACACGTGTTCTCTCACAGAAATCAGTTTCATCTGCATAGCATTCAGCTCTTGCCACAGACCCCTCTCCGTCAGAGCAAAATTAGTCTCAAGAGTGGTCGAACGCGTATAGAGATCCAGGCACAACATATGCGTCGGCTCCACTATCGTGCGCATACTCTCCTTCAGCTCCATTACCGTAGCATCCACCTAAGTTGGTTGCTCAGTTTGTACCCTAGCCTTGGTTATACTTTTTCTATAGTGATCCATGGCCAACCTAACAAAAACCGTTCAAATATCAACAAAAACCGATCAATGACCATATCAACATTTACGTACATTATGGATAGTCTAATCCAAACTGTCTATAACTTGGACAATTTGGAAATTAACAAAATAAATATTAAATAAACTTCATGCACAACCGTTCGAACTGATTAATAGCCGTCCGCACTTCCAAAAACAGAAAGATGTCGTTTAGTGAAGAAACATTCGCATATTTTGTGCATGGAAACGTTCCAACAGCTCCAGTAAATGTCCGAACAGTTTGAATTGCTTAAACACCGTTTCAATGGTTCTAGTAAACATCCAGATTGTGATTGTCAAAGAACAGATCCTTCAAAAAGCACACGCCCATAGACCCATTTCAATCCCAAAAACAATCGTTTTACATCACCATTTTTGCACCCAATCAACACCAAACATGTTTCTAAGCTACCCAAAGCATTAAACAATCAAAAATCAAACAAAACAACACATTTTTACTCAAAACTCACAAAAACCGTAAAACACCATACCTCTCAAAGTTTCTAAATAGCAAAGATGTGCTTCAATTCACCCAAAGTTTGTGTAATCTATGCCTGAACCTCTTCCTTAATAATTCAAATGACTCTTCAAGAAGAAATCGGAGCTAAGACAAATTGGAGAGGATTTTGGGTGTTTTTTGGAGACTTTCCAAATGAACATCAGTTTCTGGGTTTCGAGCTCTTAATCCCTTGAAAAACACATCCGGACAGTAATAAGTTAAGTCCAGACATAGTTCCCATAAAGTTTTGGCATGAAAATTTACTGCCAACAATTTCGTAGCCGTCCGGACTGTTATCCACAATTTTGACAGTGTCCGGACATTTTGTGAATTAAATACAACAAATTGTTCGAACCAGCCAACGACACCATTTTACATACAACTCCACGATGTCATATTATAAAATGAACGTCCGCACAGGCCAGCAAAACGTGTGGACGCCTCATTTAGAAAGCATGACATTATTTTTCGTTGAATAAACGGTGTCGTTTATTCAACAACAACCATCGTTTTGTGAGTAATTAATTTATAAGAAATGAATAATTAATAAATGTAGTATCAAAATTATATAAGTATATATATAAATGTAGTATTTGTACAACCCACACTAAGGAGCAACTATGTCAGGAGTAGACTATACTGCCATGTACCAGTAGAAGTGATCTTCGCTTCAGATCAAAAAGCTAGGAAGACGCATTAGGGAAGATCTACAACACATCCCCTAGTCAGATACAACATCCACTCGCCTCTCAATATAGGACACTCTATCATGTGAGCCCTCGACTTGATTTCGTAGGCAAAGATGAGGTACAAAATATGCTAAAAAAGGAGCATGTAGTTCTGTGTTATGAAGGGTCCGACGACCACCATGTTCTGGCCTGTTAAAGTACAAAAGATGTCTTATGCATCTTGCTTGTTCCCATCTCTATGGCAGGGTATGCTCCAATCGGTCTCTGCAGCCCCATAAATGCCGCTAGGATGTCTAGTGACAACTGAAAGGTCACCTGCGTACAGTGAAGGTCCATACCAGTGCATCAATATCCTCAATATCTAACAGTGCTACGTAACACTCCTAGACCAAATCTACAGAGACTACGCCATCTCTCTTCAGATACCTGATACAACCCAAGTCATCCATAATATCACCGATACTCCAGCCCATATACTTCATCTCCTCGAAGTCAACACAGGCGATCTCATGCTCTACAATAACTTATCGATTGAGTATCTCAACCCGCTGCAACTCTACCTATTTCTCCCACATCATATAATCCTCCTGACTCTTAGGATCCTGCTGCATAAAGGTCTCGACAAATGAGGAAGATGACAAACGATGGCATTTAGACATTTTTTAATCTGTAAAATAAGGCAAAAACAAATAAACCGTTAATAATACCGTCCTACATGGTGTAACACAGAGTTTGCACAACATGTAAAACGATGTTGTCTAATGCAAACAAGCATCCATACACATATAGAAATTGTCCGAACGTCAAATGAACAACATAGTTTTAGGAAATATACGTGTGCACGCTAAGATAACCGTCCGCAACAAAAATACTACAAAAAAATAAATTTTTAACATGTGTATATATTATAAACAAAACGACAACGTATAACGGATAAATGTCCGCACGCCAACATAACCCGCCTGCACGAAAAATAAAACGACCTAGTTTAGTGAACAAACATGCGCACACTAGAATAATTGTCCGCAACAAAAACCTTCCTAAAAAATAAATTTTTAACAAGTGCATATATACTAGACAAAACGGCAGCATATAACAGACAAACATCTGCATGCCAAAAGAACCCGTTCGAACGGGTAATAAAAAATTAGTGAACAAACATGTACACGCTAGAATAACTGTTTGCAACAATAATACTCCTAAATTTTTTTTTAACATGAGTATATATCCTAGACAAAACGAAAGTGAAAAAGGCTTAACATTCGCACTCTTATAAGTCGTCGTCCGAACGTTAGGTGAAAAACGACGTAATTCGAAATACTTAAACATAAGTACATATCTTAAACTAAACGGCGGCGTATAAAGCCAAGGTCATCCACACATCACATTAATAACGTCCGTATGACTGTTTTAAAATGACAACATTTAAATAACTAACAGTAGAAAATTTTAAACTATCTGTCCGAACGGCTTCAAACCGTCTGGACGTGTCATGGGGAAGAAGAGTCGACTCAGCCATGGCCGGCCTCTCTCCCACCTCCAAAACTCTCCCAAACCAACACCAAACAACACAAAATTATAGCCCAAACAATCCTACAACATTAGGCAATCCATATCAATACAAATATCGGCCATCAAACAACTGTGGTGGTCGAAAATTCTTCATGAAAATTTCTACGTAAATTGCTTTAAAACACGATTTTTATACAAAAAAAAAAACAAATAAAAAAATGAGAAACAAATCTGGATACGAAGAACTCCACGAGATAGGACGAAAATGTGAGATAGCTGGATGAGAAACGTGAATGTAGGTCTGAGAAATGGTGTAAAAATTGCCTGTGTAAAATGTCATTCAAATGACTTATGTTTGACTTTAAAATCCATCCATACCGTTCAGACAGGCGATTCATGCATGCAGACGTTACCGTTTTCCACATAAACTAATAAGATTCCTAGGCATTAAATTTCAAATCGTGAACGGCTAGTAAAATCTTCTCGAAATGACAGTGTTTGGATGGTATGAGTCAATGCAGATGGCATTGGGCGAGCAGAAGTCTGGAACATACAACGTGGAGTACCACCACTCACTGAAATTATAGCCATATGCGTCCAGATAGGAGGTAACCGTGTGGACGCGCACAGCTATTCTCCACGGTCATTTGAAATAGATGCGTGTCAATCATTCGCGAACTGTCCCAGAAATTTGGATGTTATGATCAGACCATGTAGACGGGCTTGTAGCTTTTGTGACGATCTGACCTACGTAATTGATGGGTGACAACGGTGTTTTGTCACCCAAACCAAGTGCGCACGGCTTCGCATACCTTTCGGACGCGTTCGCAGATGCTGATGAACGTTTTTAGTCACAAATATGTGACGTTTTGCCTTTCGTCCCCCGTGATTACCTTTCAGACGCTTTTTAAGGACATCCAGATGGTTATGTAATTCCTGGCTCACCTTGAGTAACGAAATTTTTATTTTGACATAAAAAGGGACGATTTGGTGATGAAATTTGTTCTGACACCCGAAATTTTGACACTTAATGTCAATTTTCTTATAGTGATTCTATGACACAATGTATTCAATAAAATTCACAAAAAGAACATCCAAAATTTCAAAAAATTTTACGTAAACACTAATACCTTTTACACAAACTCCAATAACTTTTTTTTTCAAAAAAATATAACGAATATTCTCTCTCTAAATTTTGTCACCTAAAGTCACATTTCCCTTACAAAACATTAATTTCGTCACCCAAAATCATCCAGAAATGCGGTAACCATTTGGATCGATCCAAAGACCGTTTCGACTGATTTGTGTTGTGACAAAATATAGGTCATTGCAAATGAGTGATGATTAGAATCGTTATAAATATTTAATATCCGTTCGGACAGCATTTTAACCCCTTTTGAACCAACTTTAGGTAACGAATAACGAATGTCACCAGTTAGTGACGCATTCAAAATCGTCATGCATACTTAAAACCATCTGAATGCCATCATGTACGTCCCAACAGCAGAAAGCATAATAACGTCCAAACACAAGAAAGTTGTCTACACAGGCTGGAATGCTTCTTCAGCTAATGGTGTGGTTCCACGTTGCACAATTTCACACACGTGACGTTGACACTATATGGACCACCACCAGATCGTTCGAATGCTAGTAGGTTCTAGAAAATTTTCAAATCTACCATAGATACGTACTTAATGAGGTCGAATTTGATTGCGCTCGTATAAATCTAATCATTGTACATCATCTGAACGGGAGTCAAAAGTGTGTGAATGCTAAACTGGTAACTTAAAAATAGACAGCGTTGTCAAAATTACATTCTCATTCATTTCATTTTTATTTTCTCTCAACCTTTTATCTCCAATTTCAAAATTTTTTCCCGATATTTCTAGATCTATACTCACAAGGTCAAGTAACACCTACTTTGTGCCTGTGTATTTCAATTTTCATGCATTTTGATTGTTTTTGGGTGGATAATATGGTTGTTTCAATTTTGTGTTCATTAAAGCCCAGTCTGAATGGTTTTCTACTCGTCCGGACGGGCTTATATGATAATATTGATTTTTTTAGTTAAAACGTCTTGTTTTTTATACGTCCATATGATATGACTATACGTACGAACAATAATCAGAAACGTCACCGTTTGAACACCGTGCGAACGGGTTATGCTCAAGTTCAAATGATTTTTGTAAGGTTGGTCATAGATTGATCCAAGGTTGGTCAGCTTTTGTGACGAATAATGCTGCGTCATAAATGGGTGACAAACTAGATTGTCACCCAAAAATAGGTGCAGATGGTTTATTAAAGCGTGTAAACCAGGGTGCAATTTCTCTAACGAAATGGATTGTTAGAAATTTGTGACATGTGGTTGTGTGTCACTCGTAAACCATCCCGACAGTTTTTCATATAGTTCAGACTACATTTTACTCACGAGCACCTTTAGGTAAGAAAATTTTATTGTTTTGTCAAAAAAGGCATATTTTTAAAATAAAATTTGGTTTGACACCTAAGAATTTGACATGAAAATCCAATTTTCTTTTTGTGATAGCATCGTCAATATACGGTGCAAATCGCCGAGTGGCATCGTTCGGACGAGTCTAGCTAGCGCGTTCGTTTTTCGACACACGCAACAATTAAGTTTCTCATGACTAACAATCGTTTTTGTTTATTTTTCAAATACTATAATAAATCTTTTGGATCAAACAGTTATCCACAAAATCCAATTCGATAATTGGTCTTTAAAGCCAACATTTTTAATGGGATAATTTGTAAAGAAAAAGATATTTAGAGTCCGTGAAAAGTGGATGAACAAGATATTTAGATCTAGTTTTTAGTCTGTTGTGTTTTCTAATATTTTGTCGCCTTTTTGTTGACTCAATTTTTTTGTTATATTCTGAAGGATTTTATTTCAATTTTTTGTGTCTCTATTTTTTATTTTTTAGTCTTACTTTATTCAAATTTCTGTGATTTCATATTATTTTATTGATTTCAGGGCCATACATTTTTTTATAAATTTTTCTAATTTGATTTGCATCATTATTATTTAATTCAATTTGTGTCTCTTTTATTTTGTATTTTTCTGTAACTTATTCAAGATTTTTAATTATTATTTTTTTTGGTAGAACAATGAAGGACTAGCCGCATTAGAAGACGAACTTTCTGTAATGACACACAATTTTGAGAAATTTTCATTACCAAACATTACCAGTACTGTTTGGCAAATGAAAATTTTTAATTTGTTTTTAAAAAATTTTGGATGTAATCTAAAAATCTAGAAAGATTGAAGTTTTATAGGTGTTTGTGAAAAAATAGTGAAAGGGATTAAGTACTTACTAAGATAATATGGCTAAATATTGGATGCTTCTCCTGAAAAGAGAGGGAACAAATCGAAGCTGTTTTAGGAAGAGAAGCACAAATTGAAATAAACAAAAGGGCAACACACTCCCAGCTTATCAGAAGTACCTTAATTGGCTTGGCCAGCAATGCTCAGTGGAAAACCAATGTGATAGCGATTAGCAGACTGAAGGGAAAGAGGAAAATAACATAGCCACGGAAGAGACTTTTTGTAAAACCAAATAAACAGTAAAATTGTTTACCGAATGACATTGTCCTGAGTCAGATCTGCTCCATTATGGCAGGCTGGCGGTAGGATTAATCTACCAATGGAGCCATTAATTAATCTCCCTGGTCTACCCTGTCCATTTTGACTTTTGCAAATTGCACCCACCTACAAGTTTCGTTCACGCGGAGTACTGTTCGCTTCCATATAAGCAGCCTTTTGGTTCTTTCAATATTTTCACATCTCTTGCTATTTTACTTGCACAAGCCGGAAAGTCACCGATGGCATCCATGATCACTCCGACAGCATCTCTGCCATGTTCTTCTTCAACACTTAAATGGATACATGAAGTCTTCTTGAGTTTTCACGGCGAAGACACCCGAAAGAGTTTCACCGACCATCTATATGAGGCTTTAAAACGAAAAGGTATCCTCACTTTTCGGGACGACAAAAAACTCAAACGAGGAGAATATATTTCGGAAGGGCTCTTGAAGGCAATACAAGAATCCATGTATGTTATCGTTGTTATCTCAGGGAACTACGCTTTCTCTAGATGTTGTTTGATTGAGCTTGCAGAGATTGTGAGATGCAAGAAAAAAATGGGACTCATAGTTTTTCCCATTTTCTACCACGTACATCCATTCGACGTAAGAAAGCAGACGGGGTCCTTTGCAGAAGCTTTTGCTAAGCATGAAAAAGACCCCAGAGTTGACACTAAGATGATACAAACATGGAGAGATGCTTTGACAGATGTGGGTGGTATCTCTGGGTGGCATCTACAAGATAGGTAATATATATTTTTTTCTCACAAACTGCCAATTTTCTAGAGAAAGTGATCCATTATGTAATCTTGATAGCTGAAAAAGAGCAAGTGCTATGGGCAGGTACAAATTGTGATAAGCTTAAAAGAACGAAAAGCGTATTGCTTGAAAATGGATGAAATATTTTAGCAAGAGGAGGGAGAAATTGAGTAAAATAGTATTAAACCGAGATTATAGAACTAAATATTTTAGCAAGAGCAGAGAGAATTTTTTCTTTTTTTTGTTGTCTGCTTATCCAGAAGGTACGAGTTTGAGTTAATATCTAAACCCTAAGAAAACCCAGCTTCCACCCGATCTTTCCGGTTCTGGAGGGTACCGGTATGGTACATGAGCATGGGCAGATCCGTTAGCGTGGCCAACCTTTTGAGGTTTTAGTTCCGAAGCCGTCTGCCTGTCATCTCTGCGACTGCAATCTTTAATTGGAAAGATGGAGTTTATTGCTTTTGCTTGATTGAGAAAAAGATGAGCACAAATCGGGTTTTCTTTCCTTCTCTGTCCTTAGGGTCTCATATCCTTCCACCTTAAAACGCAAAAGTGAGTTGCACACCCACTTCCTTTTTACTGTTTAACTCCTCATCTTCTCTCTGTGCATACACAACAGAGCAATGAAGCAATCTTTCTCTTTTTTCTTTTGGGCGTATGCTTTGCTCAACAACACGGTGTCCCACAGGCACCCCTTACCCTCCTTAGCTTTCTGCCCTCTGGAAACAGCGAAAAAACAGAGTTTACTGATAATTCCGAACGAGATATTCTAATGTGCTAATCAAATCAACCCTTAATTATGTTGCTATATCAAGAGCTAAAGAGCTTCACCATTTATTCTAATTATATTAAATGAAATAAACTTTTTGCATATTGCTAAACATTTGTTTTCTCTTTTTTGTAGGTCTGAATCATTTATTGTTAGAGAAATTACTAGAAGGATATTTGGTGAGTTAAATATTAGATTTGTAAGTATTTACAACAATCTTGTTGGAATAGACTCACGTGTGGAGGAAATGATGAACTTACTTCATATAGGATCTGATGATGTCTACTTCATAGGAATTATTGGAATGAGTGGAATCGGTAAGACAACTTTAGCTGAAGTCATTTATGATAGAGTTTCCTATCAGTTTGAAGCTAGCTGCTTTCTTGCTTCTGTAAGAGAAAAAACTATAAATTGTGGTCTAGTTTCTTTACAAAAGCAGCTTCTTTCTAAGATCCTAGAAGAAGAAATATGTATAAGGGATGATCGTGAGGGACTGCGAATGATAAGTAACAGACTACGAAGTACAAAGGTTTTTATTGTCCTTGATGATGTGGACAATGAAGAACAGCTAGAAGCATTAGCAAGGAGCCATGAAATGTTCGGTAGAGGGAGTAGAATCATTATCACAAGCAGAGATGGTCATTTGTTGGAAAAATTTGTGAATTTTATCTATCCAGTCAACCAGCTAAACAACGATGAAGCTTTGCAACTTTTCAGTTTGTCAGCCTTTAAGGAACTCCATCCAGAAAATAGCTATATGGATTTGTCTAAAAGTTTTGTGCAATATGCGCAAGGCCTACCTTTAGCTCTTAAAGTGTTAGGGTCTTTTTTGTTTCGTAGAACCACAGTTGCATGGGATGCTGCTTGGAAGGAACTTCAAGAAAATCCAAAGAAAAAAATTTTGGATGTACTCCAAATAGGTTTTGATGCACTCGAAGATTTGCAGAAGAAATTATTTTTGGATATTGCGTGTTTCTTTAAAGGAAAGAAGATAGATGATATACTTGATGTCATAGAAAGTTTCGGCTTCTATCCACTCATCAATATTGAAGTTCTTGTGGAGAGATCACTCATAACCATTTCAAGAGAGAGGTTGATCAATATGCACGATTTGCTACAGAAAATGGGCCATGAAATAGTTCGCCGTGAATCTCCTGATGAGCCTGGACAACGTAGTAGGTTGTGGCATTATAAGGATGTTCTCCGCGTATTAAAGGATAATTCTGTAAGTAAATTAGTTTAATAAATTGTAGATATGTATTGTATTTTTGTTCCAATTCTTTTGGATTAAGTAGTTGCCGAATATTTGCAACGCATTGACTAATCTATTGATTTTGATTATTAGGGAACTGATGTGGTAGAAGGCATAGTTCTAAACTTGCCTATTCATATAGAAGAACAATTGAGTGTCAGAGCATTTTCACAGATGAAAAAACTGAGAATTCTCAAGATTGGCAGCAAAAATATTATTGAGAACTTTTCTGAGCAATTAAGCACTATTGAATGGGATGGAGATGCTTTAAATTCCATGCCGACCATAGAGTTGCGCCTTATGAAATGGTTTGGATTTCCTTTTTTATCTTTGCCTAGGGATTTCAATGCAGACAATCTCGTTGAACTCAACATGCGTGGTAGCAGCATCAAACAACTGTGGAAGGGAAATAAAGTAAGATTGTCATCTATGTGTATGTACATTGTTCCGCTTTTGAACTTTTTTTGTTTTCTTTTTAACGTTAATTTGTCTTTTAATAAATAATTATTTATTGATCTATACCAGAGTTTAGGTAGCTTGAAACGCTTGGTCTTGAGCAGTTCACAAAGCTTGATGGAAACACCGGACTTTTCCAAAGCCCAAAATCTGGAGATGATAGACCTTGAAGGTTGCAAAATTTTGACTACGGTCCACCCATCCATTGGAGTTCTCAAACGGCTTAAACAGCTAGATCTTAGTTTTTGTGAAAATCTTAGAGAACTTCCAGACAAGATCAGCTTAGAGTCTCTTGAAGATTTTATACTTTCTGGCTGTTCAAGACTAGAAAAATTTCCAGACATTGTAGGAAATATGACATCTTTGGGACTACTTTATTTGGATGGCACTGGCATAAGAGAAGTACCACCATCATTTAGGAATTTATGTGGTCTTACCATATTGTCTTTCCGAGACTGCGAAAAGCTTTTGAAGCTTCCGATTAATATGTGTAGGTTGTCAAGTCTCAGATTTCTGCAATTATCGGGTTGCCGCAGACTCGAGAAATTTCCGGACTTAAGAAGCATGGAGTGTCTAGAGGAGCTTTATGCAGTTGGAACTGCTATAACACAATTATCCCCCAATCCATTCCCAAGGAGCATAAAGACCTTAAGACTTACTGGATTCGCATCTTCGTTTGGGGGAATCCCTGTACATCAGAAATTATCCAATTACAATCCATTAGCGCGGACCTTCCGGAAAGAATTACGGTGTTTTAGTAAAAAAGGTTGTGAACTGACTTTATATTCTCCTAATGAATACAATGTTCTCCACGTGGAAGTGAGAAGCGAAAGCTGCGAGGTAAAAGTCTCTTCTCTATTTCTTTCTCTCTCTAGCTCACTCTCTCTCTTTCCAGCAAGTGCATGCATGCCATGTTAATATTGAAATATCTCTTCGTTTGACTTTTGTTTTATAGGGGACAAGTACTGTTGGTACCAAGGTTATGCATGGCTCCTTGTTCACAAGTCATGGAATGCCAGATTGGTTCAACAATGAAAGCGGTTGCGTTAATTCGGATATTATAAAACTTCCACATCTTGACAACAATAGGAAGTGGATTGGGTATGCCATGTTTATTGAGTATGACATACTATTTGGGCATCTACCTCCAGGACAATATCCTTACGATAAGGATTATCTCAGATTAGTGAGGAGTGCATATGATTGGATGAATACAGGTTATAACGAGGATGGTTCTGATCTTTCCGATTCAAACCTTGTCATGTTCACCTGGGAGTTTATGAATATTAGAATTAATGTTCCACCAAAACGCCTACATCTTTTTGCTCCTGAACAAGTCTGGAATACTTGTCCTGAATACTCAAATGTTTTTCGTCCTGAATACTCGACCAAAAGGGGAATTTGGACTTATATACCAGCTCAGTGGTTTTTGGAACAGTTCATGAATTTGGATCCATTGAGCGACGACATTAGATCTTCTGGCCCGACCTGGACTACAGCATACCCGGATTTTAGGGTTGTGGTGATGAATAAGTGGGGGGCTCGTGAAGTATACGAGGACAACGCTTCAGAGTTCTTTAGTAGCATTGCTCCTCCTAATTTGAAACCCGAATTCTATAGCTGTCTTTCTTATTATTTTGGAAAGGGTAGTCTTGGTGCTCAACCTCCCCCTCTGATTGACCTTGTTGAATTCCGCCCCGGAAAAAAAGACGTTGCTGAAAAGGGTGACTTCATTACATTGCTGAAGAGTGAGGCCATTTATAACTGCATCGCAGCTCTTGATATTTTTGGGAGTTCTTCTAGTTCCAGTTTCCGGTAAGTTATTCTCGCTTTAGCTACATCTATTATCTAATAAAAGAGACCCCAATGACTTCTTTCTGTGTATTTAATTTTGTGAATTCATATCTTTTTTCATAGGTTAACATTGACTCAGATCAACACTCCATTTGAAAATTTGATAATCTTCCTTTATAATTCCAATTTTTTTGAGGACGAATATGTTACTGCTGTAACCTTTCTTTTCAAATTATTCAATCTCGATCTCCTTAAAAATCTTGGACCTCATTTTCCACGTTTGTTGTTTTCTTGTTAGTTAGTTAAATAGTAAAATAATAATCTCAAAGGTGAAAAATTCACGGTTTATACCTAATTGACACCTATGGTGTGAATAGGTGTTTACCCCCAATTAAAACTCTATGCAATAGTTTTTGAACACCTTTAAAATCTATCGAGTCCAAACTAATACCAATTCAATTAACAAAATAATATACAGAAAAAATAGACCAAACTTACATAGAGAGTATTTTTCTCTTTGACAACGAGCAGGTAGAAAATATTGTAATACCTCTCCATTTTAGATTTTTGAGTATCACAAGTACTTAAATATCTTCAAGTGATACAGTCTCATTATGACTAAAAAGATAATGTTTATCGAGATAGCACTAGAGGAAATACCTGCTCAACCATGCGGTAAGTTGCGGAAGACATAAGCCCGTGGGTAAAGCGCACACTTCTTCCACCGGTTGGAATAGCGAATTCTTGTGACAATCATTCAATTTGAGAATTCTCCAATTCGTTATTCCAATCCGGCCTTTACTAAAGTGAACTTTCATCTCTTTTAAGCTATTTCAAATCACAGGATCGAGCGCTTGCCCCATTTCTTTGATTGGGTTCAGTAATTTGGAAAATGGTTGACAATATATGTTCCCGAATTTGCTAGATTCTTGTCGTTCACAATCTCTGTTCGTCTCCTCTCCTAAATTAAGCAATTTACCGTGGAGTCTGGAGAGAAACTCTGTTCTTGTTATGTTTTCCATGCCTACCAAAAGTATATTTTTTCGTCTAGGAGATGTTAAATTTGTATATTTCAACAATGGTTTTTAAGGTATGAAAGATGCCGTAGGTGAATGAATCAAGTAAACATCTAAAGAATAAGTTGAAGAAAATTTGCTTCGTTATTTCAGAGAATGAGTTTTGGATGGAAGACCTTCAAACTCGTTGACTGTTAATTTGCAACTTTGAGTCAGTTTGCTTGCTAATTTGGTATCTGTATTTTGTTGCAATTCTTTTCCATGAGATTTCAGACTAGCTGCTAGAAAGAACATTGGTGTTCTTTTTATCCATTACTCAAATTTTAATCGCAATTCTATGTAGATACAGTCTCCGTAATGCTAACTTCTAACTATGTGCTATAAGCAAACTACACACCCACAGATCCATTAGCACTTTGTTTCAATCAGTCAGATTGCCTAAGACATGACTTTAATATATTGGTTTTATGGAGATCTATGAATTTGTTTCTCAGGATACTTTAACGTTTTTGCAGCTTGTTGGAACCGATCATTGTTCCTTTAATTCCACACAGAAAGCTCTAAGGATTGATGATTTCTGAAAAATTCCTAATGGTGTCAATGGTAATCATCAAAATTGGTACTTAACTTTTCTAAAATCATATAAACTGCTCTGAGAAATTATCTGGGGCCAACTTATGCTATTCTACTTTTTAATTCTTCTCTATGTGGTGATGGGAATTTGTAGGTATCGAGGAGAGAATGCATGTGGTATGGGATATTATGGTGGTAAGTAGCAATAGATTTCCTGCTTGTTTGCATGTAAATAGCTCCATACAGAAATTGCTCTAGAAATGCTTCCTTTTCGCTGACTCATTTCTTATGTAGGAATCTGGCCAAATTTCTGTCACTGATTATGTTCGGATAACAAGCACATAATGGTCTACTATTTCTTTGACTGTTTAGATAATTCAAGATCCCTTTATAAGTTTGATTTGGCGTTCTTAGACAAGAAATCTTAGATAGTGCTAGTAGTATGTCAAATTGAACTCACTATGTTCAATCTTTTAGTGCCAGAATCTTCAATATATATCTGACAAAAGGAGCAATTCTTCCCGGGCCTGATGCAGATATAATCATACTCAACCCAAACTCAAGCTTGGAAATGTCTACAAGGGCAGGAAATGAAAGGTAATCTTTGTGTATGATCCAGTTGATCTGCAAATAAACTATCACTTGCAGAATAGGTAGCAACTCTAGTAAGAGAAAGATCTGCTATGACATAGAGATTCAATTCTTCTTCGTTTGCACCTATGATTTGTAGACACACCAACATGTAATTTGGTATCTGTATTTTGTGATCCATGATAAAGCACTCTTATCATGCAAGCTCTAGTTAGGCATCACAGATGAAAATTGAGCACTGATTTCTCAAGTCTATAATTCAAGGCCCAAAGGAAACACAGGCTGCTCTATATAAGGTTTGATTCGGACCATTGCACGAACTATTAAGCCAATTCATCTAATTTAGGTCTAATGAACAATTTTTTTTCTTCCTTTTTTCTTGTGATTTTTCTGTCTAATTATTTCGGAGAGGTTTTTTTTCCTAAGAAGTATCCAGTGTAAAATCCCAGAACCAATGGTCTCTCTTGGTGCAAAAGTCTTCAGAGCGCCATATGTAAGATACCAATAAACATTACTAATTAGCGGTAGAGTTTTCTACCAGCTTTCACTTTCCATCCTGTTGGACATTTTGTCTTTATGTATCAGAAAGATTACACCTGTTCTACAAGCAATTTGGCAAATTATGTCATAAATTCCCATTTGGATCATGTCAAATGCGTGCTGTTAACTGCTGAATCATGCAAATCTAGTAGATTTGATTCTAACCTGAGTTGTAACCAGCTGTATCAGTGGGGCTCTGCACTCAAGAAAGTACCATCTAAATGATTAGGACATTTGGTAATCTTGAGATGGGGTCGACCATAATTTCTGGCATATTTTGGGGTCCTGTAATTTTCACAATTAACTGTAGGCAGAGAAGCTTATGTTCCCTTTTTACAGTACAGAATTAAAAAAAAAAAATCATCTTGAGAACTGCACAACCCTGATGAAGCTCTTATTTTGTAATATTCACCATGCCATCTGCATCACCTTCAAAACAGGAGAAACAAAGAAAAATAAAATAAATTGCAGAAAGTAATAAAAAAATAGGGATAAATATAACTGGACAAGATCCAATGTGCCTCACCCAAATAGTTTGCAGCAATCATACATGGAACAGTATACATATACACATGTTGATTGCCAAGTCCAAAATTTGTTGTTATATCCTGGCCCCAAAAAGCCCCTCTTTATAAAGTACCACTAGAAATATAAAAATAGAAATGGGTCAAATAAGAAAGTAGTACAATCGATTGTCAAGTACAAAATGTCATGAGCTTCTCCTACACCCACGTAAGTATTTACATACAACCGACTCAAGCAGCCAAAACTAACAAAAAATACAACCACCATCACCCAATAAATAACGCATTTCTAAGGACGGTGCTATATATTCAGGTAAAATGAGAAATAGTGCATAATGGGAGGCCATAATTAATTATATTTATTTGAATTCCCTAGGCAAATTGCAGCAACCCAAAGTCAACTTGCAATCCCAAAATAATATCTTTATTTGAATTCCATAGCAAGTGCAGTATATATATATTAGACCCATTAAATGGGATAAAACACTAAAAGGTACGAAGGATCGAATTAGAGAAATGAAAGAAAAAGCCGGTCTTGTGAGGGATGATATTTAGGCTTTGGACGGGAAAGAGCTGCCGCCCGTGGAAACAATAATAAAAGTTACTTTATGGACAACAGTAACTTTTGAAAGCTTGATTTTTAGAACTCTACTCCACTCAATTCGCGCGGTCATGATCTACAACCGGGGGGCTCAGTCTCTGCTATAGGAAAATTCACAGAAGTTGGGCTCTTTGTTTCTGTAAAATTCAAAGAAGAAACCTGTCGTCATTCCTTGTTTTTGGTTGCAGAGAGGTCTCTTTTGTAAACTGAATTGCTTGGTCAGTTTAACACGTGATGCTCATTCCTATTCTTTGGTTTGCCGATATGTTTGTCTTGGTTACATTGTTAAATGCTACGTTGAGATTGCAATACTTTAATTTTGCCAAAGCAGTTCAATGAACCTATCTCTGGGTATTCAGCTGTCCATTTTTTGTGTTTTTAGTTACTGTTTGTTTTGTCATTATTCAGTTATTGTCATTTGAATTATTATATTTTATCCTGCTTGTATAGAGGATATATTGTTAGTGATGGATGGGGAATTTTTCCTTGCTACAAAAGCCCTTGATCTAAAGCCTAAAATAGTGAGGCAAGGACCAGCCCATTTGGTGTAGCATACGCCCTTCCACAATTGGAGACCTATAAGAGATCCTGACAATGATACTTTATCGGGTAAAGAAGCCCACGTAAGAAACTATGATTACTCTTTATTTACCCACCGAATGACCGTCCAAAAAGTAGGAAGGAAGAGGAAAGAATCATTCAACTCAACCCAGCTCAGAGGGGACTAATTCTAATAGCGCCAATCTTCAGTGAAAAGACAGATAGGGTGGAGAAGGTCTAAAGGTAATAAGGCCTAGAGGGTAAAAGGGGGCCTAACAAGTCTCCAGCCTAGGAAAAAAGGAGGAAGCTATAAGGGAAAAGGGGGACAAAACAAGACAGTAAGCAGACTCACAAAATCTCACTCTTTTCCTCTTCTCTCTCTCTCTCTCTCTCTCTCTCTCTCATAATCAAACCAGTAAATGAAAGATATAGAAAAATGGCAATTGCCTATGAAATCGGAGAAATCCCCCTACGGGGAGGACCCTGAGTCCTAGATTATTTTCTTTGGTTGTAGGAGGAAGGAAGGAGAGCTTGAACCTTTCAACCCATCCTAAGCGATGTACTTCAGGCCCAACTCCCTTGAATTCTCGGCCCAGTGGACACTATGATAGGCTGGTTAAAAATGGCTTCATCAGATAGCACTGTCTATTGGACACTTAACTATTCTCATACTTGCACTCCCAGCTACAATAACACTTTCTAGATGGTGCTAGATCCTTAGCCGACCTAGTGGCATCAGAAGATTAACAGATGAAGTACTTAGAAGCTTTAATGGTAAATAAAAGGTCTATACCGCACGTTCAGACAACTGAAACATTGGAGAGTCTGGAATTGGAGGTGAATAAAGTGTTGAAGGTGGGCACGTCGTTAGAGTCACTGGCTAAGCAAGCTCTGCTCCAAATCTTATGGCTGCGGATGAAGTCTTTTGCATGGACTCATAAAGATATGAAAGGGTTAGACCCATCGGTGACGATGCATCGTCTTAGTCTTGATTCAGCCAAGAAGCCGGTTAGGTAGAAACGAAGTGCTTATGCGCCTGAGAGGAGCAAAGTGATAGCCGCGGAAGTTGACAAACTATTGGAGGTAGGGTTTATAAGAGAAGTAGCTTATCCTGATTGGTTGGCTAATGTAGTTTTGGTTCCCAAGTATAATGGGCTACGGCAAATGTGTGTCGATTTTACTGACCTTAATAGGGCCTACCCGAAAGATAGTCATCCTTTGCCTAGGATTGACATGTTAGTTTACTCTACGGCCGAGCATGAGTTCCTCTCTTTCTTTGACACCTTTTCGGGTTGTAACCAAATAAAGATGCACCCTGTAGACCAAGCAAAGACCTCTTTTATAACTGAGAGGGGGCTTCATTGTTACCTAGTCATGCGATTCGGTTTAAAAAATGCTGGTGCTACCTACTAAATCTTGGTGAATGTTGTGTTTAAAAACAAATTTGTATGAAAATGGAGGTCTATGTAGATGACATGCTCATGAAAAGCAAACAAATGGAGGGGCATCTAAAAGATCTGGCTGAGACCTTTGATACCATAGATCGTTATGACATGAAGTTAAACCTTGCCAAATGTGGTCTCAATGTATCCTCGAGAAAGTTCTTGGGACTTATGGTTTTAGAGAGAGGGATCGAGGCTAATGCTGAAAAGATTGAAGCAGTCTTATGACTTAGGCAGCCTACCAATCGAAAAGGAACTACAGGGATTAACAGGGCAGGTGGTAGCCCTGAATCGTTTTATCTCTCGATCTATAGATTGTTGTTTACCCTTATTCTGAATCTTGCGGAAAACCTTCACCTGGAATGAGGAATGAACCCGTGCCTTAGAATCACTCAAGACGTACTTGGCCCAACCTCTCATACTCAACTGGCCTGTGTATGGCGAGTTATTATACGTGTATTTAGCAACTAGCGAGTATTCTGTAAGTTCAATACTAGTCCATAAAGAACAAAAAGTTTAGAAGCCAGTGTACTATGTTAGCCGGGCCCTGAGAGGAGCAGAGGTGTGATATCCTTTTATGGAAAGAATTGCACTGAGCCTGATGGTCACTGTGCGAAAGCTACGTCCTAATTTTCAAGCTCAAACTATTTGCTCATTACCGGGTTTAACCGGGGAAAGCACAGGACACCTCGAGAGCACCTCGTAATGATTGGAATGAGAGAAATGGACACCTCAGAGATAGTAATGGGGACCTTGGGAAGTAATAACTCGGGATAGACAAATACCTCGGAATAGTAATAAGGACCTCGGGAAGTGATAACTCGGGATAGATAGATACCTCGGGATAGTAATGAGACGTCGGGATAATGTATGGGTATCTTGGGATGTTTGTGGGAACGTCGGGAAAGCACTCAAAATTGCACTCTAACTCACACACTCGGATAGATAAGCTCACCACCCAAGTAGAACACAAAGGGATATAGAAATCACCACCCAATGTAATCCAACACAGGATACAGAGCAAGAACTCGCCACCTATCGGAATCCACTGAAGGATAAGAGTTTGTAGAAGAAATCCTTCTTCAAAGTAGCCTAAGGCTCAAGTTGTATAAACACTCAAAATCTCCACCTCTTCCACTACAAGAGAGAGGTTTAAAAGCCAAAGCTTGGAACAACCCTCCAAGCATGAGTAAATGAAAATTACATCTTCCAAAATATTAATTGAGACATAAAAGACTCTTAGGGAAATGAAAATACATATTGAAAATCCAAAAGAACAAGCTAAAAATAGCAAACTCGTCCAAAATTCGCTAGACCTCGGAATTAGCTGCCAGCCTGACCTCCTTGGAGTAATTTAATCATAACTTCGTCTAGAAAACTCCAAATTGTACGCCGTTTGATGCATTGGAAACTAGACTCATAGAGCTTTCCAACAAGCCATAGTTTGAACAGAAACCCTTCGTGAATCATTCCAGACTTTAATTTCAAACTTGACCTTCTGTGCTGACCACACCTGTCCCATGGTTGGAAAAGACTCGACCTCGAGGCTAACTCTTCATCTTCTTCTTCATGATATGGGGACAGGTCAGAAACATTAAAGGTTGCTGAAACTCCATATTCCCCTGGAAGCTCAATTTTATATGCATTATCACCAATGTGTTGAAGCACTTTGAATGGACCATCGGCTCTAGGTCTAAGCTTAGCATGTCTTCCTCCTGGAAAACGTTCTTTCCTTAGATGAATCCACACCAAATCACCCTCTTTGAAAATTGCTTGCTTTCGGTGCTTGTTGGCTTGCTTCTTGTACTTCTCAGTTTGCTTGAGAATCCGATCTCGAACTTGTTCATGCAACTTCTTAATGTTCTTCACTCTCTCCTCGGCATCACCACTAAATTGATGTGTAGTAGGAAGTGGAGCCAAGTCCAAAGGACTAATAGGATTCTGACCATAGACAATCTCAAATGGACTACAACCCGTAATTTGACTAGTGGACCGATTATAAGCAAACTCGGCTTGTGCAAGAATTAAATTCCATTGATGAATATTCTTACCAACAAAGCTCCTCAATAAATTTCCCAAGCTTCGATTGACAACTTCAGTTTGTCCATCGGTTTGAGGATGACAAGTTGAACTAAATTGCAGGTTAGTTCCAAGCTTCCTCCATAGAGTATGCCAAAAATGACTCATGAACTTCGTATCTCGATCCGATGTGATAGTCTTTGGAATTCCATGCAGCTTAACAACTTCTCGAAAATAGAGATCCGCCACATGAGAAGCATCAAGAGTCTTGCTACAAGGAACAAAATGCGCCATCTTTGAATAGCGATCAACAACCACCATAACTGAATCTTTGTTCCTTTGAGTCTTTGGCAAACCTATAACAATATCCA
>RXIC02000130.1:77981-123483 GCA_003952965.2 Morella rubra | reverse complement strand
TTTTTTTCTTTTCTTTTCGGTTTGTCCGTATCTTTGGATTCACACATAATTAAATATAAAAGAAAATAATTTAAAGTAGAGAATGAGAAAATAAATAAGAAAGACACAATATTTAAGTTGTTCAGTTCATAGACCTAAGTTTAAAAATACTCTATTTATAAAAGTACTTATATACTTATTGATATAAATATGAGATTATAATAAATACTTTATTTATAAACTAGCCCTCAATTACAAGAGCTAAGTTAGGATGGTAGATTTTTTTCCCTTGGTTTTAAATGTCGCAGCTTTCAATTGAGTCTGGATGGTTAGCAAAATGATTCACCAGCACCTTAAATGGGTGGATGCAATTCAACTGGCAAGTTATAAGCACAATTAGATAGAAGGCCCAAGACCTCAGGAGGACAAGAATGCTTTTTTTTTTTTGTTTCTAAGCAGGTGGACAAGAATGCACGAGTACTAAAAGATGGATTTGTTTAATGCCCAGTTAATACGTATTAGACATGGAATTAGAACAAAGCCCAATAATTAGTGGGTTGGGTTAGGTTTGCTCTTTACTTTGCTTCAGAGACCTCCATTGATTGCCCTCTTGTTGCTGGTGTGACAGCCCTTCTGAAAAGTACACGCACAGTACGGAATGTAGCTGCTATTAATGAACACCGCTATGGGAATGGATAATACTTTCTAGTCAGTATTAAAGTACAACGAAGGCTTCAAAATGGCTTCACCTCTAACCATGGGAGCAGATCACATTGATCCTAACAAAGCACTTGACCCAGGTCTGATTACGTGAATGATCTGTGTTGTTTCAAATCAAGGAAATTATAAGATCAAGAAACTATATAAATGTTCGAACCCATCTTTTTGATCTTAATATCAGCCCAAATCCTTAAGAGGGGGGAAGCATGCACGTCGCACGAGTACTAAAAAAAATAGGCTTGTTTGCTGCAACTAGAACGTAGTAGGCACAGAATAACCAAGCCCGAATACGTGTTTGCGTTGGAAAGTTGGGTGTGCTCTTAACGTTCTGCTGAGCCTCGGTACTGCTCTTAACCAAGCACAGAAACTTCTTCTATAGGCATGTCATGGCCGTTAATTTTAACTTGTTCAGTAATGACCCATCACCCATGGAAAGCAACATCGACAGAACGCGATGCGTGTAAGATTTGAGGCGCAATTACTGCGGCAAGTTATGAACACAATGTGGTACCTAAACTAATGAAACCCATTAATTTTCACAATCCAAACCCGAGGGAGTAGTGGGTATGCGATGATTGGCAAATGAAAAGAAAGGGATAGAGTATAGATAAGCCATGAATGAGCACCAGCAGGTGCAGGGAAAAGCAGTACAAGTAATAATTGCTGTGACTCCTGAGAGACAGTAAATACTATGTGCTGCTTTACTGTCTTCTCGATGGGTTATATGCTTTTCCATTGAATATGGGTTGTTTTTCCATTACATATGGGTCATTTTGAAGTTATTTTTCGTACAATCTAAGGACTGAAAAATACCAGTTAAATAATTAAATGTTTTGGCTAATCAATGAAGCACTAAATTATATTTCAAAAATACTTTTCAGTTTCCAGAAGAAAAAACCTTTCAAAATTGACTAAATCATTTCAACGTTGTGACTTGTGGTGTACATGACCGCGCAATAGCCTGCTCCACATTGGGTTGGGCCAGAAGGATGACTTAGCCAGGCCACCCAATATTAGACATTTTAGCCCGGCGCTGACAATATAGGGATCTAATTCAAGTTGGACTGGGTTACTTTCCCAAACCACAGGAAAAGGTTGAACTGGTCTGGCCATTCAGACACGTGGTTTGAACTTTGAGCTAATCTCATGTGGATAAGCATATGACTATTCTGTGCTTTTTTTTTTTTGTCTTCTCCCCTAGCCCAGCCCATTTGGTTACCAACCTTTCCTTCTTCCTTAGAAGATTCAGTGACGCTTTTTCTTTGGTTTGATCCCCAAAAGTAACGTGATTGAACATAAGATTCAGCAACGCTTATATTCAGGAGTAGAAGAAGATGTGATCCAGAAAGGTGAAAACAAAAACAAAAAAACTAATCAATTACACGCCTCGCACCAACTCAATCTCATCTATATACAATAAATTAACACATTCCAAGTATCTACATACATTGACAAAGTCGACAAATCTCTGTGATTGGCTTTAGCTAATTTAATTGACCTCCGGAATACTTTGCAGGGCCGGCCTCCACGACCGTTGGTGCTCCATCTTACCATCTCTATCATCTCCAGCCTCCATCAACCGAGCCAGGATTTCTTTAGCAAACATCCCTTGCCCGTCCATTCTTCCTACTAACTCCTCCAGCTCCTTCTTTGTGATCTTGATCTTCACTTCTCTGCTTGCAGCTGTTGAAGTACCCGTAGCAAAGGAAGACAAAGCGACTGCTCCATTTTCGCCGAGAAGCCTCTGCTTTTCCGTGTTGCATGTCGCTTCAGCTTCTTTCCTCTTTGAAGTGAGAGAGCCCCAGTCATCACCTGCCCATACCATCGCCCTCGACCCGCGTACACAACAGTTTCCCATTTCTCGTTGCTTGTGATCTGAAATGTTCGTTTCTCTGGTAAGAGAGAATTGGAAGTTGGAGAGCCTCGTTCTATTTATAGGTGTTTGATACAAGCACCAGGCGATAATGACGTTCCTAGAAACTACGTTAAAGAGACGGGGGCACGTAGGATGAGATATGGATCTCTTACGTGGCAATCCGGCGGCGCGGTTAGTTGACCGACCAGCTGACAACCCATACCGCGTACATCTCAGACGAAATATAGGCCCAAGCTATTAAAAAAATGTTTGATGCGAATTCCATTTGATTTTGAAGTGTGAAATGGATCAAAGGGGAGCATCTTCGAACGGATGGAGTGCGAACAGAGATTTGCAAAGGGAATCTTTTGACTTGGTTGATTTGATTCATGTCCATACCTTCACGTGTGCGCTTGTTGATTTGCTTGGACAATCTCCCATTTGCTTCTTCAATCTCAGCTTCATACTGTTTTTCTCTTTACATTTCATATTTTTAATTACTATGTTCAATCTTTTATGCTCAAACACGCAGGTCACTTAAAAACGTCATGAAATATGACCTAAAAGTGCTGTTAGGAGGTAAGTAATATTTATTTTTAAGGTTAAGTATCCATTGGCTCCGAGAGTTTTGATCTCTTTTAACAAATTGCCCTTGAATATTCAAATTGATCATAAAGATTTCTAGATTTATCATTTTTGTCAAACAAGTCATTTTGTTAAACTTCTATTCACAAAGTAAATTAACTGTTCACATGTCATATTCAATTATTAGTTGACACGTGTCACCCAAAATTAAAATATGTGATTTGAAAATTTTTATAATTTTTAAACTATTTTATTTTTTAAAATAATCAAAACAATTTTATTTATTTTATTTTTATTCGGCTGATTGACATATATTGTTAAGTCACATAAAATTTTTAATTGAAGTGATAAGTTTATTTAATTTTTGTGTTGTCTCTAAAAAGATTATCTAAGTGTTTCATGAACGGAAAATTGTCGTATTAAGATTAGATATCGCTGCACATTGTATCTGATATATAGCTGGTCTGAAGCCGAATAAAATGAATGCATAATCAGCACACATGGTATCTGATATATTGTATTATGTAAACTAATTAGTTCGATTATGTAGAATTGTTGGTTGATACCCGTGGATCGATGTTGATTTTGCTTGTTAAAGTGAAGATCATCGCCAAAAGCTATATATTTGTCATAATCAAGCGCCCACAGGAAAACCATATGATTGTTTGAGTAAAGCCCACTGAAACATGTGCGAGAGGAGGACATTCAAGCGAGGTGCTTTGCAAGAAACCTAGAGAAAAAGAAATAAAAGTGATCAAGTTATCGTTAACGGGATGGAACTCATGCTTCTCCAAGTACATGGATGGGCGCATCTATTGAGGGAAAGCAATTTATGTCCAGCACTCAAACAAAATATGAAATAAAAGATCAAGTTGAATCCAATCAAAGTATCTGTAGCCCCCAGCCATCAGCGTCGTTTGCATGTGCGCTTGCAAGATTTCTGAGGTCGCCACAAAGAATTTAGCAAAAGGGAAAAGGAAGGCAATGTATCATGAGGTGGCCAATTCTTTTGACGTCGTTTTCTCGTGCCCATATTTACATACGTGATTTCCTCACTGTTACCATCGGAGCTAGAGAAATCATCAGAGAGAGTCAACGCTCGGTCGAGTACGTGCAAGAAATTGATAATTTGTTTGCGAAACCCGTGGGTTTCAGTCCCACAGAATTTTCAAGAAAACGAACGTTAAAATTTTTGTCCAGATTTACGAGGAAAATGCAGCAGGAATTAACCACAGATTTGCAGGTAATTAATTAGAGCAATATATGAGTGATTACGTATAATTATATAGACTAATTAATAGTCAAAAGAATACTAGGCGTTTAGTATGACGTTATTGAACAGCAACCAAAAGGCAAACATGAAAGAATTTGCTTTCAATTATAATGATCGTTTTTTCTAATGTTGACTGGTAAATAAACGTGTAATTTTCTATTATCTTCATTAAATATTCCAACGTCCTGATCCATTCATTGCCGCATGCACCTTTTAATTTTGCTTTTGCTTTTGCTTTTTTTGATTCGATCAAATTAGGCTGCACCAGTATATATTAGTTTCAAGTTCTATAGCATAAACCCAAAATGATAAAACAAAAGAATAATGCATTTACTTGAAACCTCTCTAAGATATTAATGGTCTCATGATATCATCACTAATATTTAGCCTATAATTCATTTACTTCTGTTCGATGGTCCGACTAATTAAACCTCACCAATTAAGATCCAAGGTCAAAATTAGACTGAATAAGGAATTAATTAAAAGATTGAATAGACATTTATATTGAATATAAATAATTAAAATATTATTTAAAAAATAACTATTATTGCTTTTCTGAGATGCAAAAGGTTAATCAGATTGTTACGTTTTAGCTTTTAGTTACGTTATAATATTGTTCAGTAGATAAAATATGGAGTCAATTGTTTAAGATCTATCTGCGACTTTTCCCTTACACTATCTATATCTTTCGCTTCTCTTTTCGTTTTACTTCTTCTCTTTTCGTGTTTTTAATTTATTGAATCTCAATTTATGACGGACCGACCGACATCGGTGTCTTTTTTGTTTTACGGTTTTCATATTATATTTTTAAGTAATGTTGTTAAGATATTCCGTTGAAGTTAACGTTATGTCTGCTTATAACCATAAACAACGAACGTTTATCAAGCGTGCCTTTTGAGATTGAAGTAATTTTTCTGCAAGGTCATGTCGACTAGACATATAAGATTAGAAAACTACTTGCAATTAAAAGTGTCTTCTAAAATAAAAAATGAACTAAACTATAGGTTTAAAATAATCAAAGTAGACGCTATGCTGATAACTTACTTAAAGTCAAAATGATGGCCAGCTAAGATTATCAATTCTTTTTGGTAACTGTAATTGGAACAATCTTATTTTAAGGTCCAAATTATAAATTTTATCACATTTCATAACTCAAGCAATTAAAATTCACAAATTTCAAGATTCTGATAAGATTGGTCGTCAAAATTGTATCATGTAGTATTTTTTTTTCACTCATTGGAATCGTAGTATCTAAATTTTAACTTGATAAATTTTGATAGTTAAAATGTACAATGAGATAAAATTAATAATTTTGATCTTAAAATGACATTAGTGCTATGATTTGGGAGGCAAAGGTAAAGTTTTTCCATTCTTATGAAACCATCAAAAGATATTATTACTTTGTCAACTAGTTTAATTACACAGGGATGTCAATAAGGATATATATCAAAGATATATAGCATATATACCAAGAAGCTGGCATTTGAGGAGTAAGATAAATGCTAGAATATAAATATAAAAGAATTAAAGGATAAATACAGTACTTGCACCCTTTCACTACAGGGATATTAACATTTTACATCATAAATTATTATTTTGTAATATTTTAGACACCATCTATATATTGAATGAAAAGAGATTTTATTGTACTTAAAATGACAATTTTATTCCCATAATTTTTTTATGATGACATTTTTATGAGAGTAAAAACATAATTTGAGAGGTCAAAAATTAACTTCAATGAAAATTAGTGAAAAATTCTACTGAAGATGTAAAGTGTGTAAAATTAATAATTGTTGGATATAATGTGATAAAAAATAATAATTTGTGATGTAAAGTGTCAAACTTTTCATAATTGGAGAGTGTGAAGTCTATTTATTCTAAGAATTAAAAAGAACAAATGAAAAAGGCCCCTGAGAAAATTCCGCTTGGAATTACTCAGTTACGTACATAGGCTCTTCAAAATTCGTTACATATTAAAAAGGTGAGACGATTATTAGGAAAAAAGGAAAAGATAAACCAGTAGGAATATTGTTATTAGACAAGATAATATTGGGCAGAGATATATAAGATAATAGATGCGTTGTCTTTTTTCTTTTCTTTTTTTTATGGCTGAATTAATAGCTCCTTATCAACTTGTCTCCAGTTTTGCATTAGAGAAAGGAGCTCTTCACCTTCTTCTTTTTTTTTTTTTAAGTAAATGAGCACTTCACCTGATTCTATAGATCTTCGCCTAGAAAAACGAAACAAGAGAAAAAGCAGAAAGAATCTGTAAATACTCCCAAACTTGCATAAGCAGGCATTGTTGACAACTTGACATCGGCAACAGGAAAAATGCACGCATGCGATGGCGTGTAATCTCGCGAGACCAATCCCGTCACATTAACTTCCCGCAACAACATTTATTAGAGAAGTGAATAAAACTTTTCTTTTCTGTGAAAAAAAATTATGACAATTTTAAAATTAGTTCTGAAACTGTCTGATTTAGATCTCAACAATAACAAAGTAAATTAATAAAATAAATGACGAAGAATTAAATCAGACTCAAATTATACAGAGTGATGAGATTTTAGTAACTAGGT
This sequence comes from Morella rubra, assembly GCA_003952965.2. NCBI lineage: Eukaryota > Viridiplantae > Streptophyta > Magnoliopsida > Fagales > Myricaceae > Morella > Morella rubra. Next base: position 116,489 of record RXIC02000130.1, on the reverse strand, counting down.
GGAAAATTTTTAAAGGAAAAATCGTTCTATACTATCATTAACTTAAAATCTATTAAGAAGAAAACTTTAAAGATGGTAATTTAGACACTGCAAAATCATTTTTTTTTACTTTAACAACCTCAATGTAACAATTTAAATAAGTATACATGGACTTGCACCGTGCGGATACATTTCAAATCTCAAATCTCTAAATCTCTTCTTATGCATGTTTTACGAACGATCTCGTTCTTTAATATCAAAATTCCAACAATTAAACGCATTCAGCACATTGAAAGCTTCTTAACAAAATGTTGCTTTAAAAGTGATTGGATAAGAGAAAAATCTAGCTATTTAGGTTTGGAATCTCTAAAGTATTTTTCTCTTTCAAACAATGCTCAAATAAACTATGGACGACTTTCTTAGGGTTTTAAGTCAACATCTTAAAGTATTTAAATGATACCTTGAGTTTTAAGTAGTGTATGACTATGAAGAATTGGGATTTTGAAAATCATTAGTTCTTGCTCAAGCTAGGTCGAGTATCAATCAGACAATCTTTTCTATGAAGGCTTCACTTGAGTTAGGAGACAAGCGGCAGGCCAACAAGACCAATCTGTAAAATGTTAACAGTGTTTGCTTAAAACAGAAGTCGAGTCTAAAGCGAGCGAGACAACACTACGAATATTACATAGAGAGCGTGGAGGAAATGACTCACTTCTATAATCATTTTCTTAAGCAATCTGTCAAGAGACTTCTTATTATCTCAAACAGTTTTGACCAATTTTATTTGATAAAAAATTACAATTCAATTTGTAATTCGTTTGATACAAAATTTTACCAATAACCAAATATATATACACTGCAGTAACATTTAAGTGGAGTACTCAGGTTCTGCGATTACCTGTAAAACTTAAAAGAGCACTCTCTTGGGCCGCAGTTGATAGCCCATATTAAGATCAATCATTCCAGATGATTATGATCAGCTTCTCATTCAAGGAAGCTGAACCCACAGACTGAAGAGGTCGCTGGGCTTCAAGAAGTGATTTATCTAACTTCGGCCCTCTGATCGTACTGCATTCAGTTCACATTCCTAACAACCCAACACACCGAACAGTTTCATCCTTAAATAGCATTACTCTAGCCTGACCTCCATGTATGGCTGTATCACCGCATCCATTCCAGGAGAAGAGCGATTATAATAACGTGCCTGCGAGCACAATCATCAAATTGGATATGGCTATAACTACATGCACGGAACGTACATGTACAGGTTGCATATTTAGGTAGGCGTTAATGAGGTGCTAGCCTGCCCTATTTCCTAACATCAACTCATAAATAAGTATCTATCAAGTGATCGCACCGGCCGCCAGTACCAGTACCATACCCCTACTCCTAGCTAGTGGGTTCAACACGAAACCAGCTCCTCACTCCGGTGTCGGATATGACAGACATGAGACACCCCCTCCATCCTCTCATGTCTAATGCCAGAGAAAAGCTGAAGCGTGCTAATCTGCTATATCGTGGACCAGCTTCAGTGCAGTACACTAAAGTACATCCGACCCGCTGAGTGGAACTGCTGTTCATCTTGATTTGTTAACATAGAGTTTTGTTATAAAATTTTGTGTTAGGAAAAGAGACATATTGAAATGGAGAAATGAGAGTTAAAAATAAAGTAAAACTTTTAAAATTTTACTATCCAAATATTATTACATCTCACAATTTTATTTTTTTTTCCCTGAGCAGAAGGCTATATATGATTCCCGCGTGGGGTTCCTACTTCCTAGCCATCAACTTCCTCAAAACGGGTCCAAAAACCAACCGACTACAAAAAGAGCCCCGCTGTTGGGGGTAGAAAGATTACACATGCGACGTAGGGTCCTTTTCCTGCTAAATAAAAGGAAGGGGTTGGGATCATTGGTACAAGGATAGAACTGGATCCTATTCGCCACAGATTTAGCCGCATCGTGCTCAAGATTATTAGCACTACGGGGAAGAGATTCAGGCCGCGTGAATGTCCGCAATAATGTTAGCGCATTTCCAACCAAACTTGTGTCCTTGAACCCACACTTAACTGCCACAGAAACCATTACGATTCAAGCTATCCATCAGAATCGGATCAAACTAGAGAAATGAGAGTTTTATCATTCGGTAAAAAGACTACCTAGTGCATATCTCATCCCCTGTCTAGAAGTCACCACCAAACTCTAGGAAGGAAATTAAAATGCAGGCGTTCAAAAATAGAGGAGTGGGAATAAGACTGCTAGCTTTGTCGCCATGGCTTGGTTAAGGTGGCCCCGGCATAGGCGAGAGACTGAGGAACCGAACCCGATCGAGTTAAAGTCTGTTAGGTTAGTTGTGCGCGCTTTAACTCTGCTGATGAATCTCAGGTGCTAAAACTCGATTACCACTTACCTGCAGAATCCACCTGAATTGAATGGGTTTATTAATCCGTCAGAGATACTTAATGCTGATCATTTTGGTAGATCAGGAGTTGACAGGGAAAAATTAAGAAAAAATTGAATGACCCAACTGCCCACGTGTCATAGCAACGTAACGACCACCATCGTGTAATCTCTGACGTAGCGATTCAAACCGACTATCCAACTGTCACCATGTTTTAACTGCTTAAAGTTGCAACTGAACAGTTTTAAAAGAGTTAGGGAGAGAGATTTAGGGGAATGTGAGATTGTGAGGTGCATCTTTAGGCGATAGGCTGGTTGCAGCTTGTGAAAGGAGGGAGGAGGGGCCGACAATTTTAAAATTAGATGACTGTCTGATTTCTCTCAACAAATAACAAAGTTAATTAATAAAATAAATGCGAAGAATTAAATGCAGACTCAAATTATACAGAGTGATGAGATTTTAGTAACTAGGTGGAAAATTTTTAAAGGAAAAATCGTTCTATACTATCATTATCACTTAAAATCTATTAAGAAGAAAACTTTAAAGATGGTAATTCAGACACTGCAAAATCATTTTTTTTTACTTTAACAACCTCAATGTAACAATTTAAATAAGTATACATGGACTTGCACCGTGCGGATACATTTCAAATCTCAAATCTCTAAATCTCTTCTTATGCATGTTTTACGAACGATTGTTCTTTAATATCAAAATTCCAACAATTAAACGCATTCAGCACATTGAAAGCTTCTTAACAAAATGTTGCTTTAAAAGTGATTGGATAAGAGAAAAATCTAGCTATTTAGGTTTGGAATCTCTAAAGTATTTTTCTCTTTCAAACAATGCTCAAATAAACTATGGACGACTTTCTTAGGGTTTTAAGTCAACATCTTAAAGTATTTAAATGATACCTTGAGTTTTAAGTAGTGTATGACTATGAAGAATTGGGTTTTTGAAAATCATTAGTTCTTGCTCAAGCTAGGTCGAGTATCAATCAGACAATCTTTTCTATGAAGGCTTCACTTGAGTTAGGAGACAAGCGGCAGGCCAACAAGACCAATTTGTAAAATGTTAACAGTGTTTGCTCAAAACAGAAGTCGAGTCTCAAGCGAGCGAGACAACACTACGAAGATTACATAGAGCGTGGAGGAAATGACTCACTTCTATAATCATTTTCTTAAGCAATCTGTCAAGAGACTTCTTATTATCTCAAACAGTTTTGACCAATTTTATTTGATAAAAAATTACAATTCAATTTGTAATTCGTTTGATACAAAATTTTACCAATAACCAAATATATATACACTGCAGTAACATTTAAGTGGAGTACTCAGGTTCTGCGATTACCTGTAAAACTTAAAAGAGCACTCTCTTGGGCCGCAGTTGATAGCCCATATTAAGATCAATCATTCCAGATGATTATGATCAGCTTCTCATTCAAGGAAGCTGAACCCACAGACTGAAGAGGTCGCTGGGCTTCAAGAAGTGATTTATCTAACTTCGGCCCTCTGATCGTACTGCATTCAGTTCACATTCCTAACAACCCAACACACCGAACAGTTTCATCCTTAAATAGCATTACTCTAGCCTGACCTCCATGTATGGCTGTATCACCGCATCCATTCCAGGAGAAGAGCGATTATAATAACGTGCCTGCGAGCACAATCATCAAATTGGATATGGCTATAACTACATGCACGGAACGTACATGTACAGGTTGCATATTTAGGTAGGCGTTAATGAGGTGCTAGCCTGCCCTATTTCCTAACATCAACTCATAAATAAGTATCTATCAAGTGATCGCACCGGCCGCCAGTACCAGTACCATACCCCTACTCCTAGCTAGTGGGTTTCAACACGAAACCAGCTCCTCACTCCGGTGTCGGATATGACAGACATGAGACACCCCCTCCATCCTCTCATGTCTAATGCCAGAGAAAAGCTGAAGCGTGCTAATCTGCTATATCGTGGACCAGCTTCAGTGCAGTACACTAAAGTACATCCGACCCGCTGAGTGGAACTGCTGTTCATCTTGATTTGTTAACATAGAGTTTTGTTATAAAATTTTGTGTTAGGAAAAGAGACATATTGAAATGGAGAAATGAGAGTTAAAAATAAAGTAAAACTTTTAAAATTTTACTATCCAAATATTATTACATCTCACAATTTTTTTTTATTTTTCCCTGAGCAGAAGGCTATATATGATTCCCGCGTGGGGTTCCTACTTCCTAGCCATCAACTTCCTTCAAAACGGGTCCAAAAACCAACCGACTACAAAAGGAGCCCCGCTGTAGGGGGTAGAAAGATTACACATGCGACGTAGGGTCCTTTTCCTGCTAAATAAAAGGAAGGGGTTGGGATCATTGGTACAAGGATAGAACTGGATCCTATTCGCCACAGATTTAGCCGCATCGTGCTCAAGATTATTAGCACTACGGGGAAGAGATTCAGGCCGCGTGAATGTCCGCAATAATGTTAGCGCATTTCCAAACCAAACTTGTGTCCTTGAACCCACACTTAACTGCCACGGAAACCCATTACGATTCAAGCTATCCATTCAGAATCGGATCAAACTAGAGAAATGAGACGCGTGTTTTATCATTCAGTAAAAAGACTACCTAGTGCATATCTCATCCCCTGTCTAGAAGTCACCACCAAACTCTAGGAAGGAAATTAAAATGCAGGCGTTCAAAAATAGAGGAGTGGGAATAAGACTGCTAGCTTTGTCGCCATGGCTTGGTTAAGGTGGCCCCGGCATAGGCGAGAGACTGAGGAACCGAACCCGATCGAGTTAATGAGTCTGTTAGGTTAGTTGTGCGCGCTTTAACTCTGCTGATGAATCTCAGGTGCTAAAACTCGATTACCACTTACCTGCAGAATCCACCTGAATTGAATGGGTTTATTAATCCGTCAGAGATACTTAATGCTGACTCATTTTGGTAGATCAGGAGTTGACAGGGAAAAATTAAGAAAAAATTGACATACTTTATTCTTATCAATGACCCAACTGCCCACGTGACATTATTTATTTATTTATTTCTACCAAAAGGGGAGAGAGCAACGTAACAAGGGTGTGACCACCATAAGAGCACCCCGTTGCATAATGTTCATATTATTAGTATTAATAATGCCCACCTGACATTATTAGTTAAGGGTGGGTAGCGATTCAAACGGGGGCGACTATGCCCCAACTGCTACCACCCCTGACAAGGGCGGGATACCATGTTTTGGCAACTGCTAGGAGCAGTAACTGCTCTTGGTAGTTGCAGGTACTGAGAGGCGGTCCCAGTTGAACTGCCCAAAAAGCTAAAAGAGTGGCCAAATAGGGAGAGAGGCGGGCTGATTTAGGGGCCAAAATGTGAGATTGTGAGGTGCGGCGGCATCTTTAGGCGATAGGCTGGTTGCAGCTTCAGGCAAGAGGGTGACGCGTTTGGGGGCTGGCGCGTCAAGGAGGGAGGAGGGGCTGAGTGAGTGTCGAATAGAAAAAGAGAGGGAGAGAGTCCATGTTTTTAGGGAATTAGAATTTAGGGGTAGTCTAGTTTTTTTTTAAAAAAACTCTGTAATAACCAAAATGACTTCGCTTCTCGTTAAACATAAACAACATCGGCGGAAATAGTGTCTTCGCTTGTGATAGCGAAACCACCACTCCCGCCTAAATCTCTAGTTTTTATCGAGAGATGGTATTACCACCGGTATTGCTGGGAAGCAGTGGCCGTCCAACAGTGCCGGATACAATGGTGGTAGCGGTAGCGATAGCAGTTAAACTGCATATCTCCATGGAATGCCAAGCCCTATTATTAGTATTTCTTATATATATATATATATAATTTGTAGTAACCTATCTGGCAATAGTTGCTGGCACGTCTCGACAGAGTGGGGTGCTGTTTTAAAAAATGGGTTATTTCAATAACTACTACTTGGATATAATATAATGGGCTATGGCTCCTATGGTGTTAGCAAATCGTTCTTTTCTTTTTCAAATAACAGTTAAACTGATGAGGATGGTGCAAAATATCTTTAAACCATTTGTGTGGTGCAAAATAATTTCGCAAAATTTCATTATTATTGGGATAGATTTGATAATTATAATAAAAATATTATCAACTAATTAATGTGTAATTAGTAATTGAATCGAGAGAGGTGACAAAGGAACATTTACATAATTTTCCCTTCTAATGGGAGCAGTTCTTTTAAATAAGATTTTTATCTGAAATGAAAAATAAGAAATATTTTACTTCACCACAATAAAGAGTATAATGTGTAAAGAAAAACACAAAGACAAATGTCAAGAAAACCCACACATCTGCCCCACAGAGAGAGAGAGAGAGAGGCATGCTTCCAAATAGGTACAGGTGCTTTGGACAGCATGCCCGAAAAACTCGAGCTCCTTTTGTTCCTTTATCAGCAATATTGGCTCCCACAACCTCGTTGAACCGAATGAACACTGGCGCGCCCCACTCCTCCTCGGCGAATCCCCATCGCCGGAAACCGAAGCTTCCTAGTTTAGCCGTGATCTCCTCCCGGCGCCGCCGGTATGGTCCTCCACCAACTCCACTCTCGCAGTGGAAATTCTTCGACGACGGCGAGCTAGACTTCGTTTCTGGACGCGGAGGAGGAGGGCAATTCCGGCATGCGAGAGTCCAGGTCTCAGCGCGAAAGCTCGCCGCCGGGCTCTGGCAATTGCGGTTCACGGATGTCTCAGTTGGTGCTGGCAGCGCTGGCTGTGGAACGTGTGATCGGGTTGGGTCTCAGGTAATGCCGTAACTCCGTGTCGTTTTTCCAAGATTTAAGCTGATTTGTGTAGACGGTTTAGAGTTTGAAAAGTATTCTACTTTCAGAAAAGAGAGCTGTTTGGAGAAAACATCACATCTCCTTGTCTTCTCTTTGACTCAATTTTCGCGGCAATCAATGAAACTTTCGGGTCGCCGTTACTAATACGTTTGCTTGCTCAGAAAATGCAGAAAAAGAAGAAGGGAAAGTTATAAGAATCTCAACTAAAAAAACTTTTTCCAAGTTGAGGCTATTTACATCTATTGGCGTAATTATTCGGGATCATGTAATTCTACTATGGAGAACAATATTTGATGTTCTTTATGATCTCTTACAGGCCTATCAACAGTTGCCTTGATGAGCATAACAGATCAAATACCCTTGAATTCTTCGTCTACTGTTATCTTCAAACTACTTAAAATCATCAAATTTACCGCTGAGTCCGAGTCAAAAAAATCTTACTCTGTTTCAAGGTTATTCAAACCATTGCTTTGGTAATTTTATGGCATAGAGGATGTTGAAGTTGTAAAGGAATGGATTTTGCCTTTGATTTGCTCTAACTCATGTTAGCAACCGACAGAACAGTAGCATTATTGTACTGCTGCCTCTTCGAGAGTTCCATTACCTAATCCTTGATCTTCTACCTCCCTCCTCTGTCTCTCCCCAGCTCAAATCTTCTAGCCCGTGCACAAAATGTTCAATGGAGGGGCCAACAAAGTGGGAACCTGAATGTTCAAAAGTGTCTGGCGAGGTCTATCAGTTTTATGGCCGGATGAAGCTTCTTGAAGATCAAGCAGATGCTTCTACATCTGTCGTTTCAGATTTGAAAGCAGCACTAGTGCGTGCACAAACTAGAATTCGCGAGCTTGAATTTGGGGAGAGGTCCTATAAGAAAAAAGTCAAACACTTGCTGAGGAAGGTTGAAGATGAAAGGATTTCAGGTCAGAGCAAAGAACAAAGGAGAATCTATTCAGTTGTTGATGGCTTAATGGATGAACTAGGGAGGGAGAGGAAGTGTTGTCAGAGGATGGAAATCCTCAATTCCAAGTTGGTCAGTGAGCTAGCCAATGCCAAGTTATCTGCAAAGCTGATCATGCAAAATAACGAGGACGAGAAAAGGAGTCGAGAAATAATGGAGGAAGTTTGTATTGAACTAGCTCACCAGATTGAACAAGAGAAGACCAAAGTTGAGGCATTGAGGAAAGAGTCCATGAGAATTCGCCAGGAAGTTGAAGAAGAGAGGGAGATGTTGCAGTTGGCTGAGATTTGGCGTGAAGAACGGCTCCAAATGAAGCTGGTTGATGCAAAACTTGCTCTTGAAGATAGATATTGTCAGATTAACAAGCTGATAATGGACCTCGAGACTTTCCTGCTGTCCAAAAGTTCTGCCTTGGATGTAATGGAGTTAAGGAAAGCCGAGGTGATCCAGCATTCAGTTAAGTCGATGGGTTTTCAGGATGTCAAGGAATTTCTGTATGTGCCCCCAAAACCCGCGGACATATTCTCTGGAGAGCTCAGAGAAGGTGAAGCTAATGAGGAGACTGAACTGTATTCCAAAATCCACACCTTAAGTACCCATTTTGCCTCCAGCCAAAATGTGGTGCCGAAGCATTCAAAAGATGTTGATACTAACAGCACCCTAGAAGAAGAAAGTAAAGGCTGGGATTGTGCTAGCCATGCTGAGGATCAGGGTTCTACATACTCACTCCAATTGAGTGATGCTTCTGGCAAAAGGATGAGCCAAGGCGTAAATGTTTTTGGGAGCGGAACTGGATGTAATGAAAACGCAGACGGTGACTCTGTGGATACGGAAATCGGCGTGGTTTGTTTACTACCAGCACAAAAATCAATGCAAGAGGGTTGCCCGAGTAATGACGAGTTGCAAAGGATAATCCTACGAAAGGGCTATGCAAATGGGAAAGTTTCTAGTAATGCAGCGGTACGACATAGCTCAGCACCAGTCTCCCTAAACTCCGACAATCCACATATTACTCGAGGAATGAAAGGGTGCGTAGAATGGCCACAGGGCGTCCAGAGACACAACTTGAAGCCCAGGCCGGTGGGAGTGAGAATGGGAAGCCAGAAATCACAATTGCGCCACATTCTTAACCAGTAAAACTTGGGGGAACCATGCTTCTCAAGTTTTGTGATTTGAGCAAGTGATCATAACCAGAATGCGCCTGTCTGTTTAATGTTGTGGGAATCTTAAACATGTAACGAAAGTTGCTTTATTTTTCATAATTCAATTGATAAAAATTTTGGCTCTGGTATAAGAGGCGTTTCCCCCTTTTGATTCTAGCTAGTTACACTGTATAATATATATATATATATATTTGTTTCCATAGAGCATGTTTTCCTTTTTCTTGTTACAGAGCATGTACCCACACCCTTGGATAATACGCTTGCGCTTATTTTTGTGCAGGACCACTTGTTTCTAGAAGGAAAAACAGAGAACAAAAGGATACTCATTTGGGGTCTTGTCCAAAAGAAAGAACCAATTTGATACCAATCTCGAATGAGCAATGAGATAAGGTGTTCCCTTTGTTCGGATCAGGCGCGCGCGGGCCACATCGTTGGACGCGAGTTGTTTGGCAACTTGTCTCCCCATCATGCATTGGACCTACATAGATACATTTATAATAAGTTTATACATAATATAGTCGATTCGTAATAATCACTTTATGAGGATGAAATGTCTATAATCCTCCCTTCTTGTTGAGGCTACACCACATTCGACGCGTTGACGACTCTCTCACCCATGTGTCATATGAAGTGTAAAGCAATCATGCAAAACGGTAAGTGTTCAAGGGCGGACACCATAAGCGACTAAGCGTCGGTATAGGGAGTTGCTAGACGTGGCTTATGAAAACCCACTTCCAAAACGCCTAATTGCCCTATACACCTCTTGCCTCTGCAGACTGCAGGCCACGAATGGTCGCAAGCACAGAATGCACAGACATCTTTGCTCATAAACCTGTGTTAGGGAAGTTGAAGCGAAACATACGTTTAAGAAGACTCACAAATCGCAGAAGGGCGGAAGGGCCGGGGCTGAACTTTTAAGGCTTTCGGAGATCAAGCAAGGGATTGATACACATCGCTTAACGAGACCAGACGACACAATTCTTTAGAACTAATTTTTGGTAGGGGCCGCGCGAACGCAGGCCCCCTCTGCCACAAATTATGACGTAGGATCTCCCACTTGGGGAGACCTTAGGCGAGCGCCCCTCCCGAGTGCAATGGAGGTCACTAACCTAGGCCATCGGCCTTGAGGATCACCGATTGACCCCGCCCAGGTAAGTATGTTTCAATGAAGACGCGGCTTTCAATTTAAGCTCCGCGCTTGCGTCTCTTTGCATATGGTTCCCCGGTGTGGGACTTCAAGCTCACCAATTGTGAGTTTGGGGACTGGGCCTCCAAACACTTTCATTACAGCTTTTCCTTTTTTTAAGTATTATCTAAACAATAATTCATTGTTGTAGAACTTATTTACGTAGAACGTTCTGTATTCTAGTTTTGATCTCTGTCTTTCCGATGTACATGCTAACAGAAGAGGATTTCTTCCGAAGAAAATTGCTTTTTTTCAACAAAAAATCTGTTGTTTGGCTCTTATGAAAAAAAAAGGTTGAAATTACATTCAATGAACATGGGCCGGCGGAGAGTTCGGGGGTCACGATGGGGAAAATATACAAACTCGGGCCGGGTTTCATCTTCAATAAGTTAATTCTTGAAGTTGGGCTACCGTTTCGCTAGGCCTAAACTCTGTTTTTTTAACCCTTTTCTCTTATCTTTTCGGCCCAGTGAGCTATTTGGGTCTGCTCTATTTGAAGCAACATCGAGCGTTCAAGCTCCTAGAATGGGCCCGATTTGAGAACAAAGAGCTAAACTGTTAGAACCTCTCCCTTTTTCCTTTGGCTCCATTTGCATTACCTGATATGAAAAATCTTCATCCTTGAAGTTGACTCTCAAATCTTCTCCATCTTCCACCAGTCCGACACTAGAATAATAATCTGATCTTTCAAAATCCTTCTAATAGTATTGATGAAGTCAAATTTAACTGGCCTATCACAAAATTCATTAGACAGAAGGTCTGAGAAAATTGAATTAGAAACCTAAAATTTGAGATGGACTGGAAGGATGAATTACACCTTTATTTCTCTTACAAGTGGAGAAAACAGTCAAGAACACGGAGTCTTCCATGTAGGATACCTTCAATGGTTTTATTAGCTGCCATTTTTACTTTTCTTAGTTCATTCTGAAAAAAGTGCTTACCCCTCTGTCTTCCATCTTTTCTTCTTTAAATCTTCCTCCCTTTTTTTCCCCTGCACCTGGGCTTGTCTCTCTTTTTCTCCTATTGGGTTGATCCTCTAGCTCCTTCCATCCCATCTTCTTTTGTGCCTTTTAAGAGACCTATCAGGCTTCTCTCTTTTTCTCCTATTGGGTTTATTCTTTCATTTTGTTTGATCTTCCACGCCGTCAACAGAGGCGAAAGGATTAGTACTTGTGTGGGCCGGGAAGAGAACATTTACTATTACTCTACAACAGATCCTTATTCAACCATTTTTGAGCTTACTATCATGGGCACTTATAAGAGACCGATTTTTCCTCCATCAAGTATTACTCTACCAACCGCTGTTTATATGGGCCAAAAAATTCAGTATAATTAACTGTCTGAGAAGAGGAAAAGCAATCATCCGCGAGAGAAAGCACCCTCAAATTTTCCAAGATATTGACGTACCACATATCGGAATAGCAATAGGCTGAATCGGGTTGGCCCGATATCGGTTTCATGCCGGTAAGCAGAAAGAAGGTTGGGGGTGCAATGAAAACTGGGCATAATTCACGAGTCGGGGGAATGTCCGTTGAGACTTGTAAACGAAGTAAATTTATCAGGAACTTTATGGGCAGTCGGCCTCTGTTCGACCTGATTAGAGATTTGATTTGATCTGGGTCCTGGTGATATTTATAGCTTATGCGATTGCAAAATGGCATGTCCCAATCTGAAAAGCCCCACCTTCAACTTTTAACTTTTTCTTCTTCATTTACCGTCAAACAGTACTCCACCCACTCCACGCCTTATAAGATGTTCCTTTTGATTCAACAAGTTTCTGCTACGACTTCGTCCTCGAAGACTTGGCAATTGAATTGTTCATCTCTTTCATCCACGAGCGTTTTAGTTTCCGAATTAAGAAGTTGCAGAATGTTATTTTAATCCAGGCCAGATGAACTAGTTAATTAGTGTAAGCCTCAAATCCTAACTACTCCTGACACCACAGCCTCCATCAGTAATTTAATCCCAAATTCTTCACCTATTAAATTATCTGGGAAAAGGTTCTAATCCAGGCCCAAATTCCAATTATCTGCAATGGGTAGAAAACTAATTCTTACATTTTGGTCAATCCTCATATAGCATAGCTTATATACGTTTAAGATCCAGATAACGACAACAACCAATATACCGCCAAGGTAAGGATTATCGATGAGAGACATAAGGGGGGAGAAAGAGAGAGACAGAGATAGTGAACCTTAAGTTTATATCTGATTGTGATCGTATCTTATTAGAACTCTTGTACATATATATGAAGACAAACATCAACTGGTAAACCAAGATTCTTCATTTGTTTCCTTTTTTTAAGGTGTAAGTAAATATATGTGCTCATGGTTGAATCCTGTTTTTTCTAGCACTTATCTTTTGCCGAAATGTCTTGAATGTCCGAGAAATTTCCAGACAAAGATAAGTGTTGATTTTAACATGGAAGACGGATCCCTTGAAGTTGGTCATGTTAACCCAGGTTCATTGTTTGTGGGCATGTCCTCTAGAAGTCAGATCAGAATGGACCTCTGAGAGACATGCAGCGTTGAGGTCACTATGTGACCGGCCCGGAGTAGTTTTCTCGGGTGCTGGTGAGACTTGCACATCAAATAATGAGATGCCAAGCAAATCACACAGTCGATTGTATAGGGGACCGATCGAACAAGAGCTGTAGTGCCACTCTTGTGATTGTACAGACCACAGAACGTACCTGACTAAGAAATGGACTTGCCACCATCGCCAAAACCACAAATCATATTGTGCAAGTGGGACGAGCACTGGCAACGTCTGTGATATATATCTTATAAGCCTAGAGACAAGCTTTATTTACCAGTTACCGAAGATAAATACCTCACTTGTTAGATCTTGGATACCTTGACTGAGACCTCTCAACTATACATGATCTACAAAAGGTCTCAGAAGAAATTTAACCCATGATGAAGCTGTGTACCATCCTCTTCTGGGACGTTTCGTCCCAATCACAGTGAGTGAACCTATGGGATTGAGGACCCAATTGGCAGTTTTCTATCGATTTTGAACCAGTAAAGTGGGCATGCTCATCATCCAGTCTATATTAGGTACAATCATTACGATTACACACTGTTCACACGGGAAATTAAAGGACAGAAACAACGGACTCCTAAGAACAAAGAGTGGTTGATAGAGCTGCAGCTAGCAATGGTTTCATGATTAAACAATTCGATACCCCTTCAATTCTTGAAGGGCAAGATTCCTGTAATCTTTTATATCTTAATCAAAGCAGGTGATTAGAGTCGAAATAATTGTGGAATATATAATACCCGAAGGAATCTACCAGGAAAAAAAAAGGGTTTGAATTCATGATAATGAGGTTTCGACTTTCGTTCTACTCAGTTTATGCAAAAGGAGGAAGATTGATTATATTATTATAAATAGACAGTGGGGTTGCCATTTCGTAAACCTGGCCTGAAAGGAATCTTCTAAATGAATAAGTTGCTTTTAAAGAACCTTATCTAACATACGTCTGTCCTTAAACTATCACAGTAGATCATCCCCAACTATCAATCTTAGGGTAGTTTAGACTTTTAGAGTGTAATTGATGTTGAAAAGTATATATGTAGTTTCACACAGATCTTGAGAAGCTATCGAGTTGATAAATAGGTTCCTTTTCTTTAAGGTTAATCATACGTATACTGTACTTGCAGCGTCCAATAATCGAGGAGATAGGAGATGGTGGGGGGGGGGGAATATTAGGGGCACATGACTCAACTGATGATGGCTGGCCCAACGTGAAAATAACAATTCAAAAGAGGATAGAACAGTGATCCTTTGCTCCTGACCACCCGCTCGCTCGCTGCCCACCATTAATGCTTTTCACTTTTGCAATGAGGTAATTGTAATGGTGAACTTCCCTTCTTTGATGATCTTGGATTGTGACTCATCGACTTCCGGATCCACAGGAAAGTGCATATTCGATGTCTCTACGGAATGGTGGATTGGGTGCAGAACCTATTTGGTGTCAACAAACTGGGATGCTAGCGGAATCTTCCCTCAAGATTGATGGGGGAAATCTCAGACCACCCTTCGGGGAATTTCCATACTTTTAGGCATTCCAATTATATATAAAAGGGTAACCAAATCTATTTCTTTTTCTCTGGTAGAGATTTTTTCCCCAAACACACGTACACAGAAACAAAAACAAGCAACTGAAAAAGTTAATGAACCTGATCTGGACCCGAGGGCCTCGTAAAATGCACTTAATATTAGGTAAGTTCTTTGCCCCATTGCACAGCTGGTGGGAATCCATAAGATCAAAATAGATCCAAAGAGTTGGCCAACTCTCAAACAAACATGTTGTGCGATCATGTTACCATGATTTTCCGTCCGACATAGACATAGACTTGAAAAAAAATCTCTTTTTTCTGCTGTTCATTCCAACAAGGGTGGTTGGTGTGTGCTGCTTTAATTTCTGCATGACGAGAGTATTGCGTGAAGTCGTGAAGAAGTTCTTCAAGCGTGGAACAAATCTTCAATTACCTACTGAATTCCATGATCTAATGTGAAAGTCTGAGACATTGAATCCGACAATTATGCGGTAACTACAGTGGTACAATTATTCGTACTCAAATATTTTACTTTCCATTATTGTGTATTTTACAACCAGCAGAAACACTTGACATTTGACAACGCGTGCAGGTGACAGAACATCTCTCCAACTTTGTTTTCTGGAATCAGTGTGGAGTAGCTCATGCAAGAATCACAGTTCATTGGCTGGCCCGCCCTGACAGCCCCAAGTCTCACTCCCCGACAAAGCCTCCAACAAAAACTTTCTGAAACTCCCACTTCTCTGGTACAAAGAAACCCGGCCTGTTATAAACTGACCACACGGCATGACGCCTCGCACATTGAAAATTGGAAAGAAACAGTAAAATAATCGCAATGATCCATCCTAGTACAATCATTGTGATCCGGTGGATCCAATTACCAAATAAAAAATAGCCATCGAGAAAGTATTTTAATCCCAAGTACGTAAAGAAGGCTGTTTGGTTCATAAAATGTTGGAATTATGAACCTGGAAACCATGATATCACATGGAAAAGATCGTCTCCCTTTTTCCTCAATTGTTTACGTTTGGTTTTGGAGGGTTGTACGGCAATATATATATGACGGTGGGAGGATGGCGAAGTAGCAGATGAGATTCTGATTCCAACCAAAATGACACAACCCAGATCATCATCATCTTGTTTTGTTCTCGCACCCGGGCTAGTCCAGTGAGGTATTTCCAATCCATCACACAACAAGCTTCTTATTGCAGTAGGGTTCTTTGGCTGATGGACATATATGGGAGGAAAAGTGAAGTACTGGGTCATGCAATGTTGGATGGTCCTGTTGTGAGGAGTACTTATCTATGCTCCTATTATATTGGAGTGCTTTAATGTGGAGGAATACTTTAAAACCGCCAATGAATCACCTATCGCAAAATCAAGTTGCTATTGGTGTGATTAAATATGAAGGGATAGACATTGGATCAAAAGCAAATCTTTGCTCTTACAAAATTTAATCAAGGTTAAGGTCAATGATTTGTACTTCGTATCGGTTTTTCCATCCTTTCAGAATAAAAAATCTTCGATTCGTATTTATGGAATGTAATAACGAGAGGTAAAAAAGAATAGATATTCTTATAAGAAGAAAAGATTAAAAAAAAAAAAAAACACATCATGGGAGGGAAAAAAAAACGAACGAAATCAAAGGATCAATCGCTAGCCATTGACCAAGCATGCTAGCATAGGATACTCGACTGTAATGATAGGTTTAATACGGGCCATAGTTGGGCCAGGGCCCACATCTGGCAAACCGACCAAATTCAAAACGGGTCCCAAGCAAGTCCGGGCATGGAAATCCCGGGTCCCACCTCCTGGCCCGTCCCCAAAATGATGCCAAATATAATAAAAGTGGGCCCCCCCTACCAAATAATAGCGCCACAAGTGGCACTTTGCTGTACAAAACAAACCAAACACTCACAAATCACAATTATACAGGCAGTGAAAAAACAAAGCAAAAACCAATACCCCTGCCTGGAGGCCTATCAAGAACACCAACAATAATGGGTACTTTGATTTGGCCAAAAACTGGTCCTCCGATGGGCGGCTCTGGGGCACTCTCCGATCGCGATATCTCTGAAAATGAATGGTGATAAGGCACCTTGTTTATTTCAAAAACGACAAGTCGCGCTGTGACCCCACCGTTTTTATTCTGAACCGTCGAAAGTGCCCCTCGCGGAGACTTTTTTGGCTTTTCTAATCCTTCCCCTAACACAAGTGGGGGGGAGCTTTTTTTATTTATTAATATTTATTTATTTTAATCACAAACTCAATCTTGATTACATCCTAAACCATCAATTGTGCAGTGTTAATTTATTGTCACTATCATTAGCGTTTCCCGCAACCATCTTAAACTTTTTCCTCTCAAAAGTTTTTCACGGGTCACTGTTCCAACACGTGGCCTAGATGGAGACCCGGGAACGGGCCCACTGGTGTTGGAACCACACACGTGGGGATCGTTTAGAGGTCGGGTAGAGTTGGAGGTCTAGTGTGCGTACCCACGTGGACGTGGGGCCCTGCTTGGATGAACTTGACGCAGATTCGAAGTCAAACAAGATTGGGTTATAGAGTAGGGTCCTCTAGGAGAAGAGCAATAGAGCTTTAGAGCTTTGCAATTGACGTGGTGATTAAATCCATCTTCAAGTACGTGTGTAACAATCGCGCCGCCAATGATTGCTTTGCATATATTTATTAATTAAGTATAATTCTTCTCTTAAATTTAAAATTACTGAGATGTTAGGTGATAAGAAATTTTCATTTTTTAAAAATAAAAAAATTTACAATCAAATAGTAAAATTTTAAAATTTTCACACAATTTTAATATCTTTTCATTTCTATATTTTTTTATTAAATAAATTATATCAAATCCTTTCTCTTATTACTTTTTTAACAAACTAGAATAAAAAATCATTTTATAATAAACCATTCTTAGAATTTTTTTACCAACATTTTATAAATCCCCATAAAAGTCATATTAGCAATATTTTCTCCTAAAAACTTAAACTTTTTGCTTGTCAAATATTACCTATATCAACTCCCATTCTTATAGCTTTGAAAAACACTATTTACTTCCCCAAATTTTAATTCATTTTTCAATATAATTAAAAACTTAGCCAATAAAATATGAAGTAAAAATAGTATTACTATGTTAAAAATACTAGTACGCTAGAAAAAGTCTAAGTACCAAAATTGGTAGATCTGATTGAGGGTTCACGTTCCAATTTTGGCAAACTTCACGCATTTCCAAGCCGGTTGATACAGTCTTTGACTCGTTACCGTTTGGCCGGTGAACTCACGCGATTAGAAGAGAGCGTGTACTCTTAATAATGAATTGCCACCTCTTTTTTTTTCCTGAATAGTAAATTTCCACCTCACTTTTGAAAGTTTGTTTCACTTCGATACGTGACTGACTTGGCGTCTTCTCTTCCCTACGTAAATGTCATTGGAGGAGTGGTGATGAAATGCACTGACAAAATGAACCCCAAATTCACATGAAATTAAGTTCTGGTGTTTGGGGTTATGGACTTGAAATGTTATATATGGACGTCCACCCTTCTGAATCCAGCTTATGCGAAGCCTCCTCATACGGAGCCGTAGATGGTAGTTTTAATTTCATTGTTTTAAAGTTAGTGTTTGTTTTCCTTTATTGTTGTTAGGTCTGCGGTAAAACCCGATTCCCTGGCCGAGGTCTGACCATGCTGTGATGGCGAAGGGTCGGAAATTGACGACGAGCCGCAGCGAAAGGTTACTGGGGAGCTACAGCTACGGCCATGGCCAAGGGTCGAACGGAACGGACTCTTCGGAGCTCGGAGAAGAGGATGTCTGGTCCATGGTTGACAGCGTAGCCGAACGGGAGGACCACGTCGGTTTCGGCGGCAATAATTCGCCTGGCGAGTGGACTCCACGGGCCTCGGGGGAGATCAACGGGAGCGCGGGTTTCAGGAACCGCCGCCGCATCCCCAGGGATGACCGACAGCTGGGCGGGCTGTCGTTGGCCTTCGAGGAATCGGGCCGCTCGACAGCGTCATCTAGGATCGTGCACCAGTTCCGGGCAAACGACGACGTGGCATCGGCGCCTACACGTGGCGGACGCCACATGGCCACGTCGGCACCCGTGAACGTGCCGGACTGGAGCAAGATCCTCCGGGTCGAGTCGGTCGAGTCGCTGCACGAGCTACACGACGAGTTCGACGATGGCGACTCTGAGGTGGTCCCCCCGCACGAGTACTTGGCACGTGAGAACGCTCGGAGCCGCAACGCAGCGGCCACCTCGGTTTTTGAGGGCGTGGGACGGACGCTAAAGGGACGGGACATGAGCCGGATCAGGGATGCGGTTTGGAGTCAGACCGGGTTCTATGGTTAATTATTTTGTACAAAGACCCGGGTTTGAATCCGGTTCGACTTCTAGTAGTGATTTGCTGCAGGCTTGGGGGGGGGGGTGCTGTATTATTGATCTGGGACGTGGAGGGGTCGTAGATGAAGTTCTATTACTGTGAATTGCTATTTTTTCTTGGGCGATGATTCGGTCAAGTCGGGTCGGTTGAAACGAGTCAACTTGGCGACGAGTGAGCCCGAGCATTTGTTCAGAATTCCTGGTTCTCATTCAGGAGGTCCCTCTGTTCTATCTGGGCTCTGGGTTTCCACTTTCCAAATCCCAATTTCTCTTGAACTCAGACCTCGAAATTTCACTGTTGTTGCGGTTGTGGCTGTAGTTTGTGTGTGCGCTATTGGATTTTTAGCTCATCTATGCATCATATCCCAAAAAGACAAAAAAAAAAAAAAAAATTCTTCATTTGGTTGAAAAAATCTTCATCTTATAACCCAAATCGGCTACTACTTCTTGTCTTGCCTTTCTGAAATAATTGGAAGGTAAATTTTTAGGTAGAAATTTGGTTTGATTTGACTCTTAAAAGCTATTTATGGACTTGATTTGACAGAGTCATCCACTTTGTATAATTTTCGAGGCTGCCAATTATATTTTTTTTTAACCCTACTTAAGAGGGTTCGAGAAGGAGAAAAAATGAAGCAAAAATTACATGTTCAGATGACTTGACATGGCACAAATTGTGTTAATACTGATGTGAACCCGCAGGGCATCAAATACGCTACGCAAGTTTACAAAGGTCTAAATCAGAAGGTTAGGTAGACTTCATATGAATCAGTAGCGTGTGGTTTTTGGATTTTATTATTATATAATGATATCATGATAGAACTATATGGATTGGTATTTTTCATAACTGGAATTTAACCATTTTAATTCAGATCTTCGATAAAAACCAGTAAAAACTCAAAATGTTCGGACGACCAAATTCTTAAAAAATAATGTAGGATACAAGGTTTTTTTTTTTTTTTTTTTTTCCCTTTGCGTTTTAGATCAGATGGATAACAAAGGAACAAATGATAGCTTAAATGTACTTTGTCGAAACATATTAAGGCAGCGCATTATGGTCTTAATATTTATTATGGAGATCATGAGATTCTTTTTCGCAACGCTGAACGCTTCAATGGTAGCGGCGTGACACGGTGACAGAAACAAGTGGTATGGGGGAGAGAAGGTAGGCGCTAGGAATCTCTATTCTCGACGTTAGAAGTGCAAGTCACTGTTTGATGTCCTACAAGATTCCAGACAGCATCCCGTTTGTCTTGAGTTGAGATCACAATTATCTGGGAACATGGTCCAAGTCCAGACGGAAACAGAGGTATAAACAGAAGAATTTGATGACAACTTTAGATGTAAACCGGATCAAGGCATGAAATTGCAGAAGTTTGGACAAGACTTGCATTCAGTCAAACTAACAGCGAGTTTACCTGAATCCAACCCAATTTTGCAAGAGAAATCTCCTGGGCAATTCTGAAATGACGGAGAGGAATTCCGTGAGAGGTAACCCAATTTGAGCTAACCAACCCCTACTCTGTTATTACACGGTTAACCCAATTTGAGCTGACCTCTTCAGTATCCACCCGTTTACGATGGCAGTGGGCTCCTTTCCCAGGAGAGAGGTAAATTGTTACTTTTAGTGGAAGGTGATAGATCGAGCCACCTGGGGTCACACTGGCACAACTTGACAAAGGCGCAAGAGAGGTGTTAGTGAAAGTCTGAATTATTAGACAAACTCAGGTTTTGGACTCATAGTATATGGCTTTCCTTTTCCAAAGAAAGCGATGCAACTCCTCCCTTACGCCTCACACAGGTCAGGTGGCTTGAGAATCATTGGCTTTTCTTCTGTTGCAAACAATAAAAGCCTGATTTTGCCCCCAAAAAAAAGGGTAAGGGGAAAACATTTATGAGCATGGCTAATCCTTATCTTATCAGACAAGCGAGTGTGAGTGATAGCTTTGTTTATGGCCTAAGAGGAAAGTTTTCTTAACAATAGCATCAGGGTTATGCAGCATTGAAATTCATCATATCTCTATCCTATCTGTGCGTTCTGTTTTATTTATGGGTAGTGACAAAGACACGTCTCCACAATTTTCCATGATGTAGTTGTTTGAAAAACAGAGATCCATCATTATCTTTGGAATAGTTTCCTGATTAAGGCAATTGATATGGCTTTTCCGTCGTTTACATCAGGTACAGCGAGGTGCCAAATTGTGGTTTTGGCAGAATTTTTTTTTATTTTTCTTAACCAGATTTGGACTCTATTTTTTTTTTTTCCATTTCAGCAGTCCATAATGTAAACTGTACTTGTAAAAGCTGTTAATATCATCCCTCTTAGTATTTTTGACCAAAAACAAAATTATTTCATTCCTTTGGAAGCCTGAATCTCTTATTTAACTTCAGCCTGAATCCTCTCTTATTTAACTTCAGCCTGAATCCTCTGGCCGGTTAGTAGAGTTCATCACACTTTGAGACAAATATTCCAGCATCATTCACTGTCTGTCCCCACCAATGGCTGCAAGCCGGGTACGTTCATTTTCAAAATTATTCTAGAATACAAATGTATTTAACAAAATTTGTAAAACTAACATCTAAAATCTAAAAATTCATACACAAACACCAATACATTTTTACACATTTCTAACAACTTTTTATACAAACTTCAATAATTTTTCAAAAAAAAATTATAAAATATTCTCTTTCTATACTTTTTCACCTAACTCAAATATTTTTTTATTAAATAATTACATCAAATCATTCTCTCTATATCTTTTTACAAACTCCAACTAAAATTAAATATCTTTAAAATTTTTTACTAATCTTTACATAGTTTAAGGTCAAACAAGGAGGAAATAACTTCAATACAAGATTAGAAACACGCGTAGAAAGATCACCGAATATGGATATATAAGACAGGATCAGTATTAGAGTAGTAGATGCCACTGGAATCTAATCAATATTATTTGATACTTCTTCAGAAGATACAATTCTTAATTTGGAGATAATTAATACTAGTTGGGACAAGCCAAAAGAGCTTGTGATTGCTTCTCGTAGCGGAAACCGTTGGCCTTTGATTCATCCGCACACCAAACAAAGATGCCATGAAGTCGCTGCTGACTTTTGAGCCTTTCGCAGGCAGTAAAGAACCCATTTGCGGGTGACAATCCGCCACTTCCATCGCTGAGAAAGCTTGTTAACACCTTCCCACCTTTGTAATTGGAGCTTTGGGTGTTGAAATAGCTTATAAATTGAGACACAGTGGTTCCCTTATTATAGGCATAAAACTGGAAATTGACGTAGTCTATTTGGTGCCCATATTTCCTCCAGAGGGCCAAGTAACGTTCCTGAACTTGATCATCGTCGAAGGGGGCTATAGAAGCAAATGAAATTACCTTATTCCTCTTCAGAGTTGTAATAAGCCGTCCGATGCACTCGGCGAAGGTATCCGAATGGCCATGAAAGTGCTCGTAATCAATATCAAGCCCATCCAAATCGTACTGCTTTATGATCCTCGTGAGTGAAGAAACCGCATTTGAAACCCATGAATCCACCGAGGAGGGGCTGAAGTAAGCATACTTATTACTTACGGTGTCCCCTCCTAAGCTTACGGCCACCTTGACATTCGAATGGGCATTCTTAATAGACGAAACTTGGGAGGGGCTGAGATTGTAGGAGTCCCAGAAGATGTTGAAATCTCCATTGGTAAGAGAGGTGCCTGAGGTGTCATAATCTATAGCAAAAGAGAGAATGAAATGGAACTCAACGTTTCGGTTTATAGGAACATCAGCAAATGTTACGTTTTTGAACTCAGCTCCGATATATTCTCTGAAAAGATCTGAGTTTCCAGAGGCTGTCTGGACTTGTATTTGAGAGACGAAGATAGCCTCGATGATTAGAAGAATAGTGAAGAGCTTGGGCACCTCCATTTGCAAACCAGAAGAGGATTTCTGCCTTTGGGCGCTATGAGCAAAATGGACACCTTCTTATGTGGCTTCATATGCTACCTTCATTATCGAGGTGGGGACCTTGAGGCCATTAATAAAAGAGGAAAATTTGCTTCTATGCCGTTGCAAATGCAAATGATGTTTGACCGTTTGAATGCTCTTCTGTCTTCTCATCGATGGTTATAAGAAAAAGTCAAGTTGACTACCTCCTTGGATGATGGATGGTGCCTTTTTTCCATAATTTATTTTATAGCCCTGCATTCATTTATTTATGTTTATCCTCCTAAGGAGAAAATACACTTTTCACCCATAAATTACCGAGTAATGACATATTACACTCCAAACTACTATCTTTAAGATATTACATCCTCAACTATCAATGTTAGATACTTTGCATCATAAACTACCCACTTTGACATATATTACACCCTTCAACTACTAATATTAAACACTTTGCACCCTCAATTTGACAATAATACTCTTGAGAAATTAATAAATTGACAATAATATCTTCAATATATGCAAAATGGGTCAAGAATTATCGTTATTTTAGTCTAAAAATTTGATAAAGGTGCAAAGTGTTAAAAATTGATAATTAGAGGGTGTAATGTGTCAAAATTGATAATTTAAGGTGTAAAGTGTAAAATCTATAGTTCATTGGTTAAAAGTATATTTTTCCCTCCGAGTAACTGTCAAGACTGTCATGCTCACGTACGCCAAGGTGTCATAGTTTATTTCTTTTATTACAAGATGAAAGCACATTCCCTGCGGGCAGTTCTTTTTCCACAGTGTTCATCTGGCACTATGGTCGGCCTCTATTTAAATAAGTTCGAAAATGGTACACATATCCTGTTCCCTCTCTCTCTTTCTCCACTAACAGGCAGCATAAGTTTGAAGATATTTCAACCCCAAGATGTTGCTCTTAGTAGTTAAGGTTTGCGTCTAGGTGGTATTCTCTTTCTAAGGTATTAAGTTTAAAACCTCGTAGATATTATTAACTCTTTGATGCCACTCACAAGACCTTTAACTTTGTAATTGTCCGATTAGTATAAAATGGAAAGACTGCATTAATTTCAAGATTAGTCGAGGTGCGTGTAAACTATTCTGAACATCTGATTTTTTTTAAAAAAATTTAAAGATATTTATAATAATAAAACTCTAATCTACATAAATATTCACAATTATATCAAAATCCTACAGTTTTTTAGAAAACAAACACCCGCATATGCTCTAGTTTTCTACCTTTTCCACGAGTAGAATTCATTTCCTGAGAAAGATCAGTCGGAATTTCCTCTCCAAAAAGGTCTATTAGAAGCAAATGGTGGGATTTGTTAGGGGGGTCCAAAGCGCTGGGGCTATTTCTTCCCCTTGTAAGCTGATAATTACATGGTGATGATATGTGGGACTAGAAGGAGACGTAACAGGGGTCTTCAGAAGCAGAGTGAATTTAAATTCACTGTTATCCTTATGAGGTCCTTCTCTGCCTATCAGAAGTAAAATTATTTGATGAATGAACCGTCTGAATAATTGACTGTTCCAACATATTTTCATATATCATTGTCTAAATGAATACGTAGACCCAAGCTGGCCTTCATATTTTTATGGAAGTTTCGCGGAGGAGATATATAGGTTGTTTCCACTCTGCGTAGTTCTCAGCCAATTCCTCATTGACTGTAACAATAGATCTTAGATACGAATTCATGCTTAAAGAAAACAAAACGTCTGCATCAAGAAACTGGAATGCGCGTTTGGCCCCCAGAGCAGTCAAGCGGTCTATGGAGAATGGCGAGGAAACCACCTTCCGGTTATGGGATGCTTTCTTGTGTTAAATCACTTCTACTCAATTACTCCACAATTTCTATGAAGGTATTTGGTCTCAGAAAGGATAAGACCAAAGATAGGGAAATAGAGAATGGTAAATTAAAGAGAATGAGACACGAGAGAAACCAGCGTCTGAAAATGGTGACTTCTAGGTTTTTCTCTGAGTTCTCATGCAAAAAGATCCTTTATTGCTGCTTATAATCTTGTACACGGCGACACGGTAGAGCTGCAAATCCGCACGGCATTTGACCACAACTGGTCCACAAGCCAAGGACCTGCGCTTCTTCTTTTGTTTTTTTTTTGCGTCTAACCTGCTTTATCGCTGCAGACAATCCCGCCCCCAGCGACAAATCGAGGACTTAAAAAGCTGCATTGGAAACGCGCTGGAACATCAAATCCAGTGCGGCATTTGACTACATGTTGATGACCTGCTTCTAACTGTGAAGATATGTGAACTACAATTTGAGAGGGAAAGCTTCTAGGAGTTTTTTTCATATTAAAGAGACAGTTTAGAAATATATTAAGCCAATGCTTCTGCAAAAGAAAAGCAGAAACTTTCGTGGGAAATTGACACGATCTCATGTTCTGATATGTCTCAAACATTGAATTTGGTTATTACGATTTCTGAAACCAAATCTTCAAACTAAAAATTGTTAATTTTAATGCAGAACGCACAAGTTGTTAACGATTGATAGATTTCATTGTCAAGAAAAAAAAAACAGAGACAGAGGGAATCAAATATAAAAAATTGTAGACAAATTAACGGCCCATGAGCTCAGAAAAGCAGAGAAAGAAGATTTGGCCCACCTACCCGAGATGGTTTTAATCAATGGACGCTAAAGACCTTCGTGTTGAATTGTTGATTACATCCAGCGTGCGGATTACTCAACAATAAACTTCCCAGAGGCTGCTCAGAGATAAGCGACAGGAAACTTTCCAGTGGCTTCGTGGAAGGCCCGAACCATACCAAAAAAGTCAGCCCACTTGTTCACCCTCCAGACTCATAGTAAGCCCATTATAATATCTGGGCCTAGAAACCTTCCCTGTGCAAAACCAGTTTTCACTTTTCATGGCTTCCTCAAGTTTGCTTTTCTTCTTCTCTGCCATTTTTGTGATAGCTGCTACACCCGTTGCACAACCAGACTTCCTATACCATTTATGTGCATACGATAAGGGTAACTATACTCCTAACAGTACCTACGAGTCAAATCTCAATCGCATCCTCTTCTTGCTCTCCTCCAAGACCCAAATTGACAATGGGTTCTACAATTCCTCTTTTGGCCAAAACTCTAACAAAGTCCACGTAATTGGACTTTGTAGAGGAGGCGTTAACCCAGATATTTGCCGCGATTGCCTCCATAACACAACCTCTCTTCTCACTAAAACCTGTCCGGATCAGAAGGAGGCAATTGGATGGTACGACGAATGTATGTTAGGCTACTCCAATGGCTTCACTTTCGGCGTCATGGAAACTAGTCCTGGCTTCACTATGTGGGGCGTGAATAGCACGTTGGTGAATTTCACGGATCCGTTCCCTGTTTTTAGGACCTCGCTGAAAAGACTAGGAAGTCAAGCTCCAGCGGGAGGTTCTGCAAGGAAATCTGCAGCAAAAAAGGCCACCCGACCAAACTTTTGGGGGCCCAAAAGTTTGGCTTCCGAACATCTCCTATATGCACTAGTGCAGTGCACACCTGACTTGACTGAGCAAGATTGCGACGATTGCTTGCGTGGGGCATCGGAAGGAGTTCCACAAATTAGCGATGGAAAGGAAGGTGGGCGAATCGTTAGGCCCAGTTGTGCTATTAGGTTTGAAGTTTGCCCCTTCAACAATTCTACTCATGATTCGTCAACAGCTTCATCAGTATTACCACCGTTGTCTTCTCCGCCTGCGTCATCAACGGTTGCCACTAGTGCAGAAGGTACCCATGCGGCCTCGCCGCTATGCTTATTACTTAATAAAATATATATGTGGTAATAAGTTTGTATTGCTGACTCCAAACTCAACAGTACTGAAAATGTTCGAACTGGGGCGTGTTTACCATGGTTTGCAGGTAGGAATGACAGCAACGTCAAATTGCGGTCTCTCACCATATTAACGCTGCCTCTGGCTTTTCTCGTATTATCCGCCATAACCATGATGGGCTTCTATCGCAACGAGTCGGCTTCAGGAAAGAAAGTTCAAAGTAAGTCTCAGTTTCGTTAGATGTAAAAATATTATTTTAGCTAAAAAAAGAAATTTGTTGAAATATTTTTTTTCTAAAAAAAATTCTTTGTTGGTGTTTTGTTATTTTTTTTAAAGCTTAAATGCACACAGGGCCTAAGGTATAAGAAGGATGTAAATGAGCCCAAAAGGTAACGTTTTAAACAAATTGACCCCTGAGTTAGAGTTTTAGTCAAATCAAAGTTCTTCCGTCCATTTCCCGTCAGCCTTATTAACGGTCATTGCTGTCAGGGCTTTAAAATCTACATCATAACGAATTAGAAAGCGTCACCTGTCCAATTAAAACATCCACGCTACCTCTGCGTCAAAGTATCTGCAATGAGAAGAACGACGTTGCTTCATTAAGCTGTTTTTCTCTTTTTAACTAGGTATGATAAGTTGGCAGACACCCGGTGTATATGTGGCATGAATGTTTTAACTGGACATGTGATACTTTTTAATTTGTTGTGAAATAGATTTTAAAGCCCTGTCAGCAATGGTTGTTAACGGGGCTGACGGGAAATGGATGGAAGTGTATCAATTTGACTTAAACTCTAACTTAGGGATCTATTTGTTGAAAACGTTACTTCAATGACTTATTTGTAACTTTTGTATATTTCAGGGGTCCTAAGTGCAATTAAGCCTTTTTTTTTTTTTAAAAAAAAATATTTTATAATATTTGACAAGCGTAATAATTTTAGTTTTAATTTGTATAAAATTTTTAACACTCACAATGGATTAAATAATTAGACTTCACAATAAATAAAATCTCACTCACCAAAATAAAAATTTTGTCCCCCTAATTTCTTTTTACTGTAACTATTTTGTGAGAGTAAAATTGTACTTTTGAGGCCAAAAAATAATTTTCCTTCTAAACTGACAGCAAATTTTAAATGAAGGTACAAAATGTCTAAAAGTAATAGTTGATAGGTGCAATATGATGAAAATAATAGATTGAGATTTAAAGTGTCAAAACTCTCATAATTGAAAGGTGCAAAAGTGTATTTAACCATAAATTTAAAATAAATGTATTAATGAAATTGAGTTTCAATATTTTTATTTTAAAAACATTAATTTTTATTTTTAATATTTTTAGAAATTTTATCTCGGGGGACATTATTTTCGGTTATTTTGCATGTGAGGTTGATTGCTTTTGAAACATATAGACGGAATAAAAATATTTTAAAACTTGTTGTTTCGATCTCTTCTAAGAATTAGAGATTTATCGTCTCATATAGAATTATCTGCCGAAGTGATCATAAACCCATATGTTATCACATAGAAAAAGTAAAATGTTTTTTTGGCATTTGGAAAAAGTTTCCACAGCTCGCCCTGAGGAGCCTATTTCTGCTGTACGCGCCTAGTATAAGCTGTTATAAATGGTAAACCTGGCAAAATGATCAGTGGTGAAATCCATTTCACTAACCTTCGGCGAAGAAATCTAGAACGTGCCAGGTGTCCCGTTCTGGTTCTGCGAGTTTGAGGCGTTGAAGGCAATGGATCTTCGCCTCTTGCAACGCCTACTTTCGTTCGAACTAAATGTGCCAAAACGTGTCAGGTGTCACGTTTTCCTGCGACTTATCTGATTTGATCCGTTGGATCATTGCCACTTGTTTTTGATCGCTCGAACTGGAATGTTGGTTTTGAACGAGATATGCCAAAACCTGCCATGTTGTCACGTTCTGGTTCGGCGTTGCAGGCAACGCCTTTGAACACGAGGGCTAGTTCGGACTAGATGTGCTAGACGTGGCAGGTGTCATGTTCTCCTGTGGCGTATCTAGTTTGAAAAGTTAGATCTTTGCCACTTGTCATTATTGGTTCAAACGAGAAGACAAATTATCGTCTCATTCGTAATCCCACTTATTTTAAAACCAGACGAGGAGGACTGTTTTAACATGTGAACGACCTTCTTCCACTACCTGTCCGAGACTTCCTTTTTTTTTTTTTTTTCCACTAAACTCGGCCTTGTCAATTGAAATCCGAGGAGATTCCCATTTTTCCTGAAGTAAGTGCTCTGTCGATTTTTCTTCTCCTTTGTTCGGAAAATATTTTGCTGTTTCTATTGGATTTTATTTTATTTTTGGGTTAAATACACTTTGCTCCCTTATCTTTGGATCATTTACACTTTGCATCTCGATGTATTATTTTTGACACATTGGACCTTAACTTACACATTTTTTCAATTTGAACCCCACACCAAATTGCCTGTTAATTTAGACGAATTCCGTCAAAACGTGGGGTGTAATGTATACATACGCCTAAAGATAAAGGGGCAATGTGTATATATGCTAAAAGATAAGGGGGTAATGTGTAAAAATTTTTATGGAATCCATCTAAATTAATGGGCAATTTGGATGCGGAGTCCAAATTGAAAAAATATGTAAGTTAAGGGGTCTCAATGTGTCAAAAATAATACATGGGGTGCAAAGTGTAAATGACCCAAAACATAAAGGGGGCAAAATGTATTTAACACTTTATTTTTCCATGAATACAATGTGGAAAGGTGTAGTAAACTTCATCCATCGACATGTAGTTTTCTGAATTGTTAGGAGGTAGTTTGTAGCTTTGATTGCTTTTATTCTCTCGAGCATGAAAAATAGATGAGAATGTGTTAAGCTTTTGATGGATGAGAATGTGAATTGTGCTTAGATGTACAAACGTAAGTTTCTCTTATTAATTTTGATACTGTCTGATGAAAAATAGCAGGGAAAAGACAAGTGTGGCATCGTAGGCTTTTTACCCTATCAAAATACAAACAAGGTAATGATGAATATATAAGTACTAATTTTTAGTCGTTTTGAATATATAAAAATTAATTTTTATTTAATTGTTTTACAGCTTTCAAAATGGCACCAAGAAGATGTGGCACCCCATCTTCACAAGTGACTCAACCTACTTCGTCATGGACTGTAGCTGAGCATCAATCATTGATCTTCAAGAGATCGGTTGTCATTGAGCGAGTTGTTCACTTGAGTGATTTTAACCATCTGGAGTATGAAGGTCATAATATACAGTCCATATTTGACCAGAGGGGGTGGGTTCAATTTATCGAATCTACTGGTGAGGTGTATGTCGATCTTGTGCATGAGTTCTATGCACAGATTGTCACTATTGATCCTAATGTTGAGGAGCTGACAATCCAGGTGAGGGGAGTCTTTTTCACACTCTCGGCTAATTTGATTGCCCAATTTATTGGAGTATTTCGACCTGAAGTGCCAGCATATCCGATTATTGGCCTTCCGTTTGACTTAAACATGGAAGAACTATACAGGGAATTGACTGGCAGAAATATGATATTTCCATCTACATTGATCAACCAAAGGGATCTCACGACATTCTTCTGGATGCTCGATCTTATTGTTGCTTGTGATGTGGAGTCGAGACATCACAGGACTGACATTAGCATTGAGCGTGGATTCTTTCTAGTTATACTTGCCCGTCAGATTCCGATTGACCTTCCTCTTCTTATTATTCGAGACATTCTTCGAGATGCATGGTCTACATCTGAGCAAGATGGTCTTCCACATGGCTTGCTAATTTCGCGCATGTTAGTAGCTGCCGGTATTCCTATTGCTCCTAATGAAAGGATGCGACGTCAAATGGGTCCAACATCTCGTAGTATGCTCAGCTGCAGCGTAGCCCATTTTCCTCATGAAAAAACACAAGTTGGTGGGGATTCCAATGTAGAAAAGGACAACATGGATGGTGGGTCGCCTCCAAGTAATCATCCCACACAACGATGCAAACCATCCACTTATGAGGTTGGTGAGAGCTCATTGAGGAGTGGTGGGTGTCCTCCATGGATGAACATACTATTGAGAGAGATTGAGGTGATGATCGACCAACGATTTAATAAGATTGAGGAACAGATTCGTGAGCTACGTAGGGATCATACTTGATCACCCACTATGTTTAGTAATTTGTGTCTTTTACAATATGTTTCTTATTATGATCATGCGAGCGAGACATTTTAGTATTTTCTTTATGGTACATTTTGAGATAATATGTATCAATGTGCTTTTTATATTATTATGGGTTCACAAGCTTTTAGTGATCTTATGTTATATCGAATATGGATCAAAGTAAGTGTTACAATTTTTTTGTATCTTTCTTTTGCATATTTTTATGATGCAAAATGTATACTGCAGGCTACTTACATCCAAAAAAGGATTATCAAATTGCCTTTATTCTAGGACTGGCTAACAAACGTGTATTCCTGTTTTTGGAATTTACACACATATATAGCAGTATTGGACTAACGGAAAAATAAGAAAATGAAAATATAATGACAATATTGCTTTAAAAAAATTGTTCACGTCCAAACAGGACAAAGATTTACACATGATTGACTAGTATTGCTATGAGAAATTTGTTGTTTATATAAAACCGATGATTTTAATAATGCTTATGCAATTTATTTGGAGAAAACATAAGTAAGGACAGCCTTCTCCTTGATCTTTAACCTGTATCATGATCATGCTGTCCATTTAAGATGAATGGTCCTACTTTGTTAAGATAAGTTTAGGGGAAGAGCTTTAATATATGTGTATATAGAAAATGTATAAAATTATTGAAGAACAAATTAAATTAAGGGTTAATTACAATTTTTCCTCTCGAACTACAATGTTAGTCACAAAAACTCCTTAATCTTTAACCCATGAAGACTTTCCCTCTCAATCTACGTCTACTATTACGATTGAGTCTTTTATCCTAATTTCTTATTACGTGCAACTTTTTTGGTTCCACGTGAATAACACGTGAGACCTTCCTTACGCGAAAATACCAAATTTTCTACCTCCGTTGCTTATAAAATCAGATTTAGGCAAATTTGTGTTAGAGGCTAAACCGCCGTTTTGTCGGACCAAGTGGGTTTGACCAAAGACGCCAAAATCCAACTCCAACCTTGGAAGAAGAAAGCTCGCACCAGCCACCGCTAAGCGAGCCCCCAAGTCCATACTGTAATGGCCTTTACCACAATACCCCTACAATTAAAAGCAAACATGGACATACATATTATCATCTCTAACAAGCTTTTTGTTGTTTTCTCTTTAAACCAAACTTCACTAGAACTCCAATCTCTCTCTCTCTCATGTTTCCGCTTTCTTTGTTAGCGGTCACTTTTTCTCTCCCTTCTCTCTCTCGGAACATAGAAAAGAGAAGCTTAAAAATCTTGAGGTTTTCTGGTCGGAAGAGTAGGGGTTAACGATTGCGGAAAATGAGGCGATTGTGGGGGACCATTTCACATGGGCAAGCAGTTTCTTTCTCTCAACTAGTGTTGGCAGATGATGGTGGTGATGTTGCTGTAGGACTCGATGTGGACCAGACCATCAACTATTGCTCCTCTATTTTTTCCTCTAATTAAAAAGCCTTAAAAAATACTCTGCTTTGGAAACTACCAGCAATGGAGCTGTGACATCATGAGAATACAAGGACTCCGCAGAAATCAGGGATCAGATGTGAAATAAGATGTCCGAAGAAGTAGCCTTATCGATGAAATTTTTACCCAACAAGCTTAGTTGCACAAACAAAAAATAGAAGCATGCAATGCAATTGCTTGCGCCGGTGGGTGGGCGGGCGACAGAGAATGAGAAAGTGAGGGACAATTTAATATTTTTCATATAAGGAGGGTCTCACGAGTTGCTCCCGTGGGATGAAAAATGCCACACGTAATAGGAAAATCAGGGTAATGAACTAAATCGTAATAGTAGATTGGAAGTGACTCATCACTAGTTAGAGATTAAGAGGATGTTTTTAGACTAGAGTGATAGTTTGAGAGAGAAAACTATAATTAACCCATAACTTAATTAAATATGATCTTAATTTAGTACTCCTATCCCTACCCCTGTACATAGAATATAATATTAACATGTGTAGAATTACATATCTCCCTTATATGTAATTATACACATGTTGAAATTATTAAAATATATTCACCGTACTAAAAACATTATAAGAATGTCACAAAAATACATTATATATATGGGTAATTACACATTAGAATACATATTTTATATTTTACTCATAATATCAATATTTAAATCTACTGCATTACGTATCGGAATGAACAATCTCTTAAAATTTCAACATCATGTTCAACAGACAATACCGTTTGAACTAATTTATGCCATTCGAACGTTAAAGGTTGCGAGAAGAACAAGCGCCCAAGAAATATATGAAAAATTTTGGCGTTACGTGACCTCGTCGTTTTAACTTGAGTATAGAACTTGTTAGAAGTCGCTCTATTCTCGTTCGAACGAGATTGTTCGGAACATAAGAAAAAAAGAAGCGCAAAAACGCAGAGAGAATCAGAGACTCATTTACGCCTACGGCTGGATTTCAGAATCAGAAGCCGGATCTCTCTCGCTCTCTCTCTTTCCCTTGCAAACAATCGATCGTCATATCTGCCTGGCACCACCCTCAATGTAGGTTTTTCAAATTCCTAATCTATTTCTTTCATTCTCTACGTCTCATTTTAAGGGCTCCTCAAAGAAGGTGATAGATGTGTATCTTAGTTGGCAATGGCTGCTTGGGAAGCATAAAGCAGCTTCATTTGAAAGGCTGCTGCATTTTTCCGTAGACAGACAACTTAGAGAGAAAATAGATTGTTCTTGTGAAGGCATTGAAAAATTAGGTGCAGTTAAAGTATCCTTTTTTCTTGTGTTCTTAATTTGTATACCCTCTGTCTGCTTGAGTTTCTTCTCATGTCTATAAAATCCATCAGGAGGGAATGAGCCAAAGATAACAGAGAGGAATTCCGAGAATATTTGGGGTCAACCACAACCCCTACCCTGTTATTAAACGCTAACCCAATTTGAGCCGACCTCTTCAGTATCCAACCCGTTTACGATGTCAGAGGTGGACATGGCAGTGGCTCCTTTCCCAGGAGAGAGGTAGACCTAAGTAGGCCTTCATATTTTGATGAAAGTTTCACGAGGAGATATAGGTTATGTTTGGTTTGGTTTTCAAAAAAAATTTTTCATAAACACTTTTTTCATCAATTGCATACATTTTTATAAATTTCAATAACGTTTTTACAAACTCCAACAACTTTTAACAATTTTTCTCTAATTTCAAGAGAATCTACACTACCTAAAAAAAAACAAACACAAAAAATATTTTCAAAAACAAATTAAACATAGCCATAGGTTTTTTCCACTCTGCCTAGTTCTTAGCCAATTCTACATTAACTTTTCTCTAATTTCAAGAGAATTTACACTACTTAAAAAAAAAAATAAACACAAAAATATTTTAAAAACAAACCAAACATACCCATAGGTTCTTTCCACTCTGCCTAGTTCTCAGCCAATTCCTCAGTGACTGTAACAATGGATCCTAGATACGAATTTATGCTTAAAGAAAACAAAACGTCTAAACTGGAATGCGGGTTTGGGCCCAGAGCAGTCAAGCGGTGTATGGAGGAGGGCGAGGAAATCACCTTTCGGCTATGGGATGCTTTCTTGTGTGAAATCACTTCTCTCAATTACTCTGCAATTGCTATAAAGGTATTTGGGTTCAGAAAGGTCAAGACCAAAGATAGGGAATTAGAGAATGGAACCCACTGCATTGGAAACGCGCTGGAACATCAAATCCAGTGCGGCATTTGACCACAAGTTGATGACCTGCTTCTAACTGTGAAGATATGAGAACTACAATTGAGAGGGAAAGCTTCTAGAGGGGTTTTTTTCATATTAAAGAGACAGTTTAGAAATACATTAAGCCGATGCTTCCGCAAAAGAGAAGTAGAAACTTTCGTGGGAAATTGACACAATCTCATGTTCTGATATGTCTCAAACATTGAAATTGGTTTTTACGATTTCTGAAACCAAGTCTTCAAACTAAAAATTGTTATTTTGATGCAGAACGCACAAGTTGTTAACGATTGATAGATTTCATTGTCAAGGAAAAAAAAAACAGAGACAGAGAGAATGAAATATAAAAAAAAATGTAGATAAATCAACGGCCCATGAGCTCAGAAAAGCGGAGAAAGAAGATTTGGCCCACCTACCTTAGATGGTTTTAACGCTGAAGACCTTCGTGTAGATTACTCAACAAGAAACTTCCCAGATGCTGCTCAGGGACAAGCGACCGGAAACTTTCCAGTGGCTTCGTGGAAGGGCCCGAACAATACTTTTTGGTCACCCACTTGCACACCCTTCCTCATGCTCCAAACTCATAGTAAGCCCATTTTTATATCAGGGCCTAGAAACCTTGCCCTTTGCAAAACCAGTTTTCATGGCTTCCTCAAGGTTGCTTTTCTTCTTCTCTGCCACTTTTGTGTCGGCTACTACACCCGTTGCACAACCAGGCCTCCTATACCATTTCTGTGAAACGATAATTAAGGGTAACTATACCATTTCTGTGCGGATGCAGGGGGTGGCCAGTGGCGGATGGGCGGCCGCCACCCATTGCACCGCCCAAAATAAAAATTTATATGTAATTTTTTTTTTTTTTTGGCCTGGACCTTGGGGGCCCGATCCCCATAGACCCAGGCCAACCCTCCTCCTCCTCCTCCTCCTCTCCTCTTCTTCTCTTCTCCTCCTCCTCCTCCTTCAGATTCATCTGCTTCTTCTTCTTCTTCTGCTTCTTCTTCATCTGCTCCTTCTCCTCCTTCTTCTTCTTCTTCTCTTCTTCTCCTCTTCCTCCTTCTTCTGCTTCTTCTGCTTCTTCTCCTCCTTCCTTCTTCTCTTCTTCTCCTCCTTCTCCTCTCCTCCTCCTCCTCCTCCTCCTTCTTCTTCTCCTTCTTCACGGCTTAAGTGGCAGGTGAAAAGTTCGACCCCATGAATTTTGATCCTAGATCCGCACTGCTCCTAACAGTACCTACGAGTCAAATTTCAATCTCTTCCTCTCCTTGCTCTCCTCCTAGACCCAAATTGACAATGGGTTCTAGTTCTACAATTCCTCTTATGGCCAAAACTAACAAAAATTGTACAACTAAGTTCGTATACAAGGCGCCGGAACACCCAAAAATTGCACATATGTAACAATTTTGCAGATATATTATCGATCACATGACTTGCCCAGTGGAACCAGGATTTTAGTTAGGGGGAGGAATTCGAGAGAGAGAAAGAGAGGCTAAAAGGAGAGGGGGTAGCTGAGAGGTGGTCTGGTGGATCCGTGGAGGAGGAGCTGAGAGGTCTTTCTGCCGGTGGAGCCGTGGAGGAGAGGGGGAGGCTGGCTGGAGGTAGAGAGTAAATCGTGGGGCCGAGAACTGAGAAGGAGACGCACGGGGAGGGAGAAGAAACATAATTTTTTTTTTCTTTTAAACAGCACCCTCTGATAGATTTTTTACAAAAGGGCTGGGGTTAACGAGGGAGCTGGGCTTAAGGGGGACCTGGTCCGTCTGGGCGCAAATATATTTTAAAAAAAAAAATTCTTTAATTTTACAGAACTGATAGCGGGGTGGGGGACCCCCGTTGTTCCACCACTTTATTAAATGCTCACGCGGCATTGAAATTAGTGTCTATAATTGTTTTGCTGAGCCCAACACAATCTGAGTAGGAAAGCTTATCCACCAAGGAACGAAAGCACTGCTGAATTAGTGTCTCTTGGCTTGTCCAAGCTAA
The DNA here is from genome assembly GCA_003952965.2 of Morella rubra. Taxonomy (NCBI): domain Eukaryota; kingdom Viridiplantae; phylum Streptophyta; class Magnoliopsida; order Fagales; family Myricaceae; genus Morella; species Morella rubra. Next base: position 80,045 of record RXIC02000130.1, on the reverse strand, counting down.
AATTTGCCTCCTCCAGAGCGTTCCTACCTCTGCTGCTAAGCCTGGGCATTGCAGCAAAATGGGATATTTTTAACTTTAGAGGTGTTGGTTGTGGTGTTTTTTGAGAATTTTTTTGTGTTTTGAGAATTTTTAGGTGATATTAAATTTGTTGGTATGCGTGTTGTAGTTATTTTTTATATAGTGTTAAAAATAATGTTTGGTTGTAGAATTTTTTGTATTGTGAAGATTAAAAAAATCTGAAAATTTTTTTTAACCGAAACAAACTTAAGTGTCCTGGGCGGGCTACGTTGATTGTTTTTATCTACTAAATATTTATCATTATTATCCTCATAGTGGTTTCTTTGATTGTTATTTGTTGATTATGTCAAGGATATTTGTTTGTCAAATTTTTAAGAGTTTAAATTTTACCACTTAAATATATTTTACAAATTTAATAAATTTCACATTTTTAAGTATAATATTTTATACTTTTCATAAATTCTAATAAATTTTAATATTTAAAATTTTTCAAATTTTAAAAATATTCTTCAAAATTTCGGTAAACAAACCTCCTTTAAATCTTTTGACAGGTTAGTTTAGACTAAGTTGAGAGCTAATGTCCTGTTTGTCAAAGTTACTATATCTATTTATCATCATTAACTTTTTTTTAACTTTTTCAATATATCTTACTTATTTACCAAAAAAAAGAAAGAAAGAAAAAAAATCACTGACCGCTGCGCTGTAGGTTCGAGGTCATCCCTTCAACGAGTCTACACCTCAGTCGTCAACCCCGTCACCTTATACGGTAGTACTAAAGGTATCTTCGACCGATCCTGTCGCCAGTGCAGAAGGTACTCATGCGGCCATGCCGTCCGTTATGCTTACAACATAAAAAACTATGTGGTAATAATAGTACGCAACGCTAATTATCTGAAACGGAACCTTGATCATGTTCTAATCAGAACCGATATTTTATGGTCTTTACAGGGAAGTACAACCGCAACAAATCTCTCGTGCCTTTTATCATTCTATTTGTGCCTGTTTCTTTTCTGGTACTACTGGCAGCGATGGGCATCTATGTAAAAAAGACGAGCTCAACCAATAAACTTCAAAGTAAGTACAATGTTGTTTTGGTATTTTCTAATTATTTAAGGCTTTTGCGTTTTTTTTTTTAGCTTTTTTTTTTTTTTTCCCTAAGCAAGTTTTGCGTTCGTCGAAGAAGGAAAGACATATCCAGACAATATCTTCAGAGTATAGGGCTACTGTTTAGAATGCCACATTAGTCCTGAAGAGACCATGATATTTCTTATTTGGAAAAGGTTTTCATCATTAGTCATGAAGAGACCAATACTGCTGTTGTATCCCAACATTATAAGCTGTGTTTCCTGTAATTCTTAAGAAATAATTATAAGCTGAATTGATTCATTTTAACTGTTGACTTGTTCCTCACGAAGCAGCGGATGAGACTCGAGGCCTCCAATTCTTGGGGTTCGAGTCGTTCGACTTTGGCACTATCAAGGTTGCGACACAAAACTTTTCTGAAGCATGCAAGCTTGGAAGAAGATGAATTTGGTATTGTTTACAAAGTAAGTACTGGATATAATTTCAACAGCCAGTGAGCCTTTGGCTCAATTGGCATGTCCTCCCTTTGGGGCGGGTTGCTCAGGGCCGGGGGTCGAATCCCCCTACCCGGAGGCTTGGTCCCTGCTCTCCCATGCACATTTGCCTAGAAAAAAAATGGATATAATTTCAATAAAGTCTATCAGCTAGATTGTCTGTTGATTAAATGTATTCTATTCTTCTTTATTTTAGGGTACGCTCTCTGATGGTGCAATTATGGCTGTAAAAAGGCTGGTTCGAGATCATGAACCAAGAAATACGGAATTTGAGAATGAGGATATACCCGGTTGGTGACTAAGCTTCAACACCCTAATGTGGTTAGGATCGCCTAGGCTTCTGCTATGAAGGAAGTCAAAAGCTTTTAATATATGAATTCGTGCCAAATAGCAAGCCTTGATCACTTTCTTTCTGCAGGTATATATGTCTGTTCTTCTCCTTCATTTCAGATTTATTCGAAACATATAT